>VXBX01005577.1:39607-50935 GCA_013400415.1 Scytalopus superciliaris
TGGGGCAGCCACAGCTTCTCTGGGAAATCCATTCCAGCCCCTGCCCACCCTCCCAGGGAAGGATTTATTCCCAATATCCCACCTATCCCTACCCTCTCTGGCAGTTTGAACCCATTCCCCTTGTCCTGGCAGATGCTGATCAGAACCACAGGGTTTTTTGTGCCACCAAATACTCTCCTCATCCAGGAAAAAGGAAGGAGACACAGACCTGGCACTACTTCCCTGCCTCTCCCACACCTGCCACTGCCCATGGTGGGAACAAGCAGGCCTGGCATGGCCTGTAGCTTTTCATACAAGAGCAATTTTACTTCTTGAAGGAGCTCAGAGACTTTCCAGCCTGTCCCTTTAAGACCGTGTTTGCCTGGGGAAAAACAAACGTCCTGTTAACCAGAAACAACAGCTACTGAAACCCTCTGATCCAAAACACGGCCCTGCTTCAACAGGCAGGAAATCCTGGGAAACCTCCAGAGGCAGCAGAGAATTCTTTGCCTTGGGGTGAAGGAGAAGGAAACAACCAACATCTTTCTGCAGCCTCAGAAAGGCTGAGGCATTTGCAGCACACGAGCAGAGCATGTGCAGTGACAGGAGTGAGGATCATCATTACCAGGGCACCCAATTTTTCTCCTTGCAGGCATGAGCTGATCAGCAGATGGCAGGAAAAGAGCTCCCTGATGGTTCTGGTGGCACACACGGAGTAATTAGGCAAGGCTGGAATCTCTGTGACAGGAGTGTCACAGTCCCAGCAGCCCCAGAGACAAGCAGGGAGGTTTTGCTGCTGCTGAAAACCTGACTGCGAGTGAAAAGCCTGCTCAAATGTGGAGCAGCATGGGGTTGGTGACCCAGTTTTGTTCATTCCTGCCCCTGTGGACCACAAAAAGCCATCAGATGATGAATTCGTGGGACTGAGGCACTTCGAAGGAGAAGAAAAACCTCACTTGTAGCAAGGTGGGAGTTCATGGGTTGGCAGAGAGTTTCAGACATGAGAAATTGTGGGGTTTCTTGGTGGAAAGAAAACTAGGGAGAAAGAAGGAAGGAATTCCCTGGGAAGGTGGGGAGGGGCTGGGACAGATTTCCCAGAGAAGCTGTGGCTGCCCCAGCCCTGGGAGTGTCCAAGGACAGCTTGGATGGACCTTGGAGCACCCTGGGCTGGTGGGAGGTGTCCCTGCCCATGGCAGGGGGTGGCACTGGGTGGGCTTCGAGGTCCCTTCCAACACCGGATCCATGAGGACACCTGGAGCAGAGAAGGCTCCAGGGAGACCTCAGAGCCCCTTCCAGTGCCTAAAGGGGCTCCAGGAGAGCTGGAGAGGGACTGGGGACAAGGGATGGAGGGACAGGACACAGGGAATGGCTTCCCACTGCCAGAGGGCAGGGAGAGGTGGGATATTGGGAAGGAATTGTTCCCTGGCACAGGTTGGGCAGAGAAGCTGTGGCTGCCCCATCTCTGAAAGCTTGGCCAGGCTCTGCTTCCCCCCAGGAAGGGATTGCTGACCCTCTGGAGTTCAAATCCCAGCAAACTCCTGCTCCAGGAGCAGCCTTTGGCTCTCAGTGCATCACACCCATCCCACATCTTGTTATCCATCAGTTTATCCCAGCCCTGGGAGTGTCCCAGGCCAGGTTGGAGGGGGCTCGGAGCCCCCTGGGCTGGTGGGAGGTGTCCCTGCCCATGGCAGGGGGTGGCACTGGGTGGGCTTTGAGGTCCCTTCCAATCCAAACCAGTCTGGGATTCCCTGATCCTATAAAAAAATTAATTTTTGAGAGGCTGGAAGTGGCCACTGTTGGCCAGTTCAGTGGCAGTGGATTTATTTTGCTTGGTAAGCTCAGTCAATGACATTGAATGGGATAAGAAATGTGTGTCATTTTTATCTTCTTTAGTTCAAGTCCTTCCATAGATGTGAATGCAAACACTGCTGCACTTTACACTGCAGTTGTTGTATATTCCAGGATCACTCCCTGCAGGATGGCACAATTCCCGATGTCTTGGAGGGGCTTTATGTTGGATATGTCACTGTCTCTTCCCTTTCAGGTCAGGGACAGACACCAACCCTTCAGAAGTGCCTAGAGATCTGCAATGTTTTATGTCCAGAGTAGTGCTGAGCAGCCTCACTTTGTCCTGACTTTCATGTTCTCTGGGTTTCAGACCATCCCCAAGTTTCCCTCTCAAACATCTCTAAACTCCCCAAACCCAAGAGTTTATTTTGCAGGAAATGCCAGTCCTTTAAGCTCTACTTTCATCCCAAACCTGAGGGAAAAGCAGCCTTTTCTAATGAGGAAAATCAATGCCTTATTTTCTTCCTTGTGGCCTCATCAGGCCATTTGTTCTGGCTGGTTCTGGCGCTTCCCTGCACATATTGCAGCCCCATTTTCAGTGGATGCACCACAAAATCCATCACATCCATTTCCTGGGATCAAACAAAACACGGGATTACTCAAGCACATCTCCACTGATGTGTTTCTGCTGAACAGCTTTTATTTCAACAAAACAGCGGTTTCTAAGGCAAAAAAACCACCCCAGTATTGACAGTTTTCCTGCTGGTTCCTCTCTCATTACCTGTAGCTGGGCCAGGTGTGGGTTTGGATCAGGATTTGAGCTGATTTAAGGGGAAGAAGCTGCTCCAACTCAACTCTCTGCCCTCCCACTGTCTTGGGTCACTCTGTTATGGTTTCCCTGAGCATTAATTAGCTCCAATTAGCTGGTTGGAATGTCCAGGCTGCACATTCCTGGGATCCTGTGATGCACTTCAGGGCGAGCAGAGCACCCTGGACAGAAATTATTCCATGTATTTCTGCCTTAGGCATTGTCTGGGCCCAGCAATAACTGCAGGTTGGGCTGGTTTATTGCTTAAGAACTTGTGCTTTGCTGTATTCAGGACACGAACCGTGGGGATTTCTCAGCTCATGAAGTTTAATTACCTCTTTGATTGAAGCAAATGTTGGATCAAGTGGAGAGAGGGAGGTCAGAGCTGGAATGATCTCCTCATACCCAGATTAGAAGAGCATTCCCCTCTACCAACCATTGGCTTCTAAGGAGGAATTGCAGATTCACCAGCTTCAAAGTAATCACAGAAATGCAGCTGAGCACTGAGATTCTACTTTGTTGCTCTGCATTTTGGCCACCATGCCCCTTTTTTTTCCTCTCCTTTTTGAGCTGTTTGAAATTCCCCGTATTCCTTGAAATGCCCTGTATTCCTTGAAATGCCCTGTAGTCCTTGAAATGCCCTGTATTCCTTGAATTTCCCTGTATTCCTTGAAATGCCCTGCAGTCCTTGAAATGCCCTGTATTCCTTGAAACTCCCTGTATTCCTTGAATTTCCCTGTAGTCCTTGAATTTCCCTGTATTCCTTGAAATGTCCTGTATTCCTTGAAATGCCCTGCAGTCCTTGAAATGCCCTGTATTCCTTGAAACTCCCTGTATTCCTTGAATTTCCCTGTATTCCTTGAAATGTCCTGTAGTCCTTGAAATGCCCTGTAGTCCTTGAAACTCCCTGTATTCCTTGAATTTCCCTGTATTCCTTGAAATGTCCTGTATTCCTTGAAATGCCCTGTAGTCCTTGAAACTCCCTGTATTCCTTGAATTTCCCTGTATTCCTTGAAATGTCCTGTATTCCTTGAAATGCCCTGTAGTCCTTGAAATGCCCTGTATTCCTTGAATTTCCCTGTAGTCCTTGAAATGCCCTGTATTCCTTGAATTTCCCTGTAGTCCTTGAAATGCCCTGTATTCCTTGAAACTCCCTGTATTCCTTGAATTTCCCTGTATTCCTTGAAATGTCCTGTATTCCTTGAAATGTCCTGTAGTCCTTGAAATGCCCTGTATTCCTTGAATTTCCCTGTATTCCTTGAATTTCCCTGTATGCCTCGTGCTCTGCAAACTCTGCACCAGAGACTTTGGGAGCAGCAGCTGGACATGGAAAGGGATTAAACAAACCAAAGGGGTTTGTTTTCTCTCTGCTTGGCAAACAAACAAACTTGGCAGAGGGTTATTTCCAGCTCCACAGGGGAGGAGAAACAGCCTGTTGACATTATTTATTCATTGTCCCACCTGCCCAGCCCTGCCACGTTCCTCAGAACCCCAACCAGATCCCGCCCTACCTGAACAAAGGGGGATATTTCACTCAGAAATAATAAAAGGGAAGAAACTTCACAGGTTCAACAACTCTGAAAAGTTCCCATGCAAAGCTTTGGTGGACCAAGACAAGGAAAGTCACACCTTGGTCCACTGCTTGGGGTGCCCAAAGCTGAGGAGTTAAAAGATGCAGGGACAGAAATCCTGGGGGATGATTGTCCTGAGCTCCAACCCGAGTGCAAATTCCTGCCAAAGCTCCTTCCAGGAACCTGCATCTTAAAAATCAGGCAGGAAGGTGGTTCAGCAACGAAATTTGCCCCTTGGTTCTCATCTTGAACCTGGTCCTGCAGAGCTATAAATTTTATTGCTGATAATTCAAGCCCTGAGTGCCTGAGGCTGGGAATTTAATAACTGCAGGCTCTTAAAAAGTGCCTAAAAGTAGGAATTTAATAACTGGAGTCTGGTTTGGATCATAACTCTGGAGTGTGGATGCCATGAAGATCAGATTGTTCAATAAGAGACGTGCTGCAGGATGGTGGATTTCCTTGTCAGAGGTTTCCTCAAGTGTTCAATGAACCAGAACTCCCCTCCACAAATACCCCATTTCCTCCTGTTCCCACTCGGAGAGGCTGTAGCAGATTTTCACCTCTGATGCTCCTCAGGAGTAAACAGCTCATTCCACGGGTATTTTAGGAAGAATTCAGCATTTCCAAGGGGTGTGTTTTGCCCAGCCCCTCCTTTTGTGATTGCCCTTCTTCTGCCAGGCTCATTTTCTGACCAGAAAAGCACAGCTTGACAAAGGCCCTTCAGCCCAGCCTTGGAATGTCCTCCATGGACAGTGCAGAGGCTCCTTCCAGCTTTGAAGCCCCTGCACGTCCCCATGGCACTGAGTGTGGAATCCCAGGGTGCTTTGGGTTGGAAGGACCTCAAAGCCCACCCAGTGCCACCCCCTGCCATGGGCAGGGACACCTCCCACCAGCCCAAGTCCCATCCAACCTGGCCTTGGACACTCCCAGGGCTGGGGCAGCCACAGCTTCTCTGGGCACCCTGTGCCAGGGCCTGCCCACCCTCCTAGCCAAGAATTCCTTCCCAATATCCCATCTCTCCCTGCCCTCTGGCAGTGGGAAGCCATTCCCTGTGTCCTGTCCCTCCATCCCTTGTCCCCAGTCCCTCCCCAGCTCTCCTGGAGCCCCTTTAGGCACTGGAAGGGTCTCTCAGGTCTCCCTGGAGCCTTCCCTTCTCCAGGTGAGCCCCCCCAGCTCTCCCAGCCTGGCTCCAGCGGGGCTCCAGCTCTGGAGCATCTCCATGGCCTCCTCTGAACTGTCTCCAAGAGGTCCACATCTCTCTTGTGCTGAGGAGCCCAGAGCTGGAGGCAGCTCTGCAGGGAGGTCTCACAGGGGCAGAGTAGAGGAGGAGAATCCCGTCCCTCAGGTGATGAGCCCAGGACACGGGTGGCCACACTGTTGGCTCCTGTCCATGTGTGCCCTTTTCCCTTCTCCATATCATCCCATCTGTGTGGACGAGGACAGGGACATCCTGAGTGCCTCAGGAGTGCCAACAGAGGGGACACACCCTGCACAAACACCAGCTATTCCCAAGCAGGTTGTGACGCTGCCAGAGCTCCAACCCCAGCACAAACCAGGCCTGGATTCTCCCACATTCCTCTTTCTCCCCCATCGACCTTCTGTTCCCCCAAAAGCACATCCCAGCAGGCTGATGCCAGCCAGGGTGTCACCTCCAGCCACATGGGCTTGAAATGGGCCCCAGTTGGCACCCGAGATGCAGACAGAGACGGGACTCCGGGCTGGCATCGGAGCTGCTGCTCTGGGTTCAGCTGAGGTAGGTTCAGAGCTCGCCAGGCTGTGCCATCAGCTGGCAGAACTGATCAGATAGCTGCTGTCTAACCTGGTTCTGTCAGAAAGGGTTTAAAAAATTCAACAAACAAAACCCTACTATTAGCAATGTTTTAAGTTAATCCAGATCATTTTGATAGAATTGGGCTAGTGAACAATTGCAGCTGTCAGAGCAGGAGCGGTGCCAGCCTCGGGCCAGGGGCACGGCACCGACCAGGTGGGGCAGGGCACAGATGGGAGAGAGGCTTCACATGGCCTCACCCCCCTCCCTGAGCTGCCCAGTTTGATCCTAAGCTTATTCCAGAGGCAGCTCCCAACTGAGACTGTGCCTAAATTAGTGTGGAATCAGCAGAGCTTTGGCCCCTCAAGGCGGTGCCCGCGTCCCGAGCCTGCCATTCCAAAGCCGTGCCCTGGTGGCTGCAGGAGCAGGGAGTGCCCATGACAGGGCACAGACACTCCCCGAGCGCTGGCCTGGGTGACATGATCAGGGTGACATTATCAGGGTGACAGCAGCACTCTGGTTGTGATTCCCCCTCGGCTCCTGAGGCTGAGGAATGGAATATTTCAGGGATCCCAGGCGAGGGGTCAGGCTGAGCAGCACAGGCTGTGCCCAACTCGCAGCCCCAGCCCTGCTGAGGGCCCTGCAATGAGGTGATCACAGAACCACCGAGGCTGCAAAAGATCTTCAACATCATCAAGGCCGACCATCAGCACAATGTGATGTTCTTTGAGAAGCTGTGAAAGTTGGGGTTGGCTCTCTCTGCCAACAGCCAAACCTCACAAGAAAGATTCCCCCCTCCCTCTCCCGAAACGGCAAAAAGCAGCAAGAGAAAATGGGAGTTATATATAGATATATATTTACATATNCCTGCCTAGATTTTGACCCTGGTTACCAAGGAAGGCCTACAAAAACCAACCCATCACAGAAGCCCAACCATTCCCACCTCGGTGATTAATAAAGAATTCAGGTGTAACGAGACAAATCCTTTCCCAACTACCCATAAATGTGCAGGGAATTGTCCCCAATTTCCAGGTGGGACACTGAGGCACAGAGACTTCAAGGAGCAGATTTCTGGCTGTGCCTTCATCAGAGTTGGGGCCAGATTTATTTCTTAAGTGACAATCTTACACCAGCCACGGACAGATTCCCAGGCACTTCCCACCTGGCATATCCATTCCAGGACTATCCATACCCCCCCAGTGACTTCTTCCCAGCAGAACCCTCCATTCCAACCAGCTGTTGGACAATCCCTGTCACAGTGACCTTGCCATGGACTTGGATAAATCCCTTTTCTGCCTTGAGAATGGTCGTGCCAGAGCAGACACCAACTCACAGTCCCAGCCCAAGGGCTGTCTGTGCTCCACCACAGGAGTCCTTCAGCTTCTCCTCCACTCCCAGCCCAGTTTAGCCCAGTCTCCCAGGGAGCTGGAGGCTTTGGAGAGGATGGATTTCTGTGCAGCTGAGCTCTGTGGAGAGCAGAAGATCCCTGTGGTTACCTGGGTCCCCAAATCCCTCTACTTAACAGCAGCTCCAGCATGGGCTGGGGGTCTTTATCCAGGCTCCTTCCCAGATTTCCACCCAGACAGGCCTGCCCTGCTCTGTTTGTACCTTGCCAAGACAGACACAGCCAGCAAAAAGTGGCCTCCTGGACCTGAGGAGCTCATTTGGTGTCACAGGCAGTTGTCACACACCTGGTCCCACCTGCCTCTCTCACATGACTGTCACTTGCCTGACAAATCACCCTGTCCCCTGAACAAAGCCTGTCTTTAACAGAATGCACATCTGAAGGCAAGGAGGGAGAGAGAAGAACTGTTTACCGTTATCCCCAGCAAGCCATTATTCATCCTTCCCTCTGCCAGCAAAGCTTTCCTTCCCAAACATTCCAGGGGTACATATTGGAGGAGAATGGCAGAGCCTTCTGGGATTCCACATGACTTTGCACTGATCTCATTAGCACAGGCTCTCCAATTAATCAGGATGTTCATTAGACAGCAATTTCACTGCAAGGGCTTGTTTGGGAGCAGGTGCCAGGCTGGAGTGAGGAGCTCTGATGGCACAGGCTGAGCTGGCACCATGTGCCATGGGTTCAGGTCCCAGAGTTGGTGGCACAGCAGTTTCCAGGTGGGATGGTGAAGGGATTGGCACAGTGTTGGTAGTTACTCAAAGCAGGAGCAGTTCTGGGAGGTATGAGGTGCTGGAAATGTCCTTCAGAGAGATCCTGCCACTTTGGGCTCACTTAAAGGCAACTTAATTTACAGGAGTTTAAATCCTTGTCCTGCTGTCTTGGCCAGACCTCAGTTCCTGATTGTTGGCACGTCACACTCCTCATTTCCACCCCCAAATATTGCTGCGAGGTCCCTCTGCTGTGTTTCCCTTCAGAGCTGGGTGAACCCTTGTCAGGATTCCTGCCCACGTTGTGGCTTTGAGGAAAACCAAGAGCATTTTCCCTTGGACATGCTGGAAATGCTCTGGAAACACAGCTGGCCTGGGAGCCAAGCTGTGTGCCAGGAACCCAACTCATTGAAATGATCCCAGACTGGGTCCATAAAAAGTCTTGTCTGGAAAGGAAAAAGCCACTGAATCAAGAGGAAAGCCAGAAAAAAATTACAAGGGGCAAGAAGACACTTGAATTAATGAAAAAACTGGGAAAACAGCATCTTGTCCAGAGAGATTGTGGATTTCCCATCCCTGGGAGTGCCCAAGGGCAGGTTGGACAGGGCTTGGAGCACCCTGGGCTGGTGGGAGGTGTCCCTGCCCATGGCAGGGGGTGGCACTGGGTGGGCTTTGAGGTTCTTCCAACTCTAAACCATTCCATGATTCCATCATTCCAAGCAGGGACCAAGGGAAGTGATGCCTTCCAGTTTTTGTGCTGCCTCCAGCTAAGGAGGAGCAGGAGTCCCAACTGAGGGGCTTTAGCCCAATTCCCTGAGGATCCAGAAGGATTTCTGTGGTTTCCATTTCCCAGGGACAGTGTGGGAAGGATGGTGGAGGACAGAGTGCTTTGTCATGGCCTTCACGCCTCTCTACCCCCCACACTTCAGTGACTTCTCCATAAACGGCTTCCTCATAAAACTGAAGGTCAAGGACTTAAAATATAACAACTGTGCCCTTCACAGTGAAACAGATTTCCCAGCCAGATGAAGAGGAAAACGTCCAGCACCTCCTCCATCCACAAAACCCTCCAGGTTTCCAGCCTGGGACTAAATCATGTGTGGCTATTCTTGCAAATAACAAGGACAGATGTTTCCAATATGCCACAAAGCCACCAATTTCCAGAAGAGATGTTGTATTAGAGTGTTCAGACAGAACGACCTGTGACACCTCCAGCTGCTCTGACATTCACATCACAAATCCAGGAAAACAGGGGACTAAAGGGAGTGCAAATTGGTCTCATCCCTCCTGCCAAGCCTCGCTCAGCCCTTGTAAGCAGAGCCCAGAGGGAGGGTTTGGGGGATCTCAGAGCAATCTGGCACCTGCTAAAGGATCTTCTTCAGGTGGGAGTGGTCGGGGTGAACCAGAAGTGCAGCCAGGGAGAAAAGTCCAATCGGGCCTCCACTTTGGCACCAGAAAATCCCTGCTCTTCTAAGGAAACGAAGAAAACTTGTACACTTGAAAGTTGCCATAAATTCAAAAGCAAAGCTGTAACTTTTATGCTAAAACGATTCTCTCGGGAGTTTCTGCCAAAAAATAATATAATACAAGGAGAGAGGGAGAGAGAGAGAAAAGGCTTTAAACATGCAGCTTGTTCTAATCTCCCTCCCCGTGGACTGCTCTGAAAACCTCAATCTAGGCTGTTTCAAATTCCACCTTGTAAACACACAATTTATTGGAGCTTTATTAAATCCAATCTGCTATTCCAGCTCAGATCTGCAAACCTTTTACGAGTTGCAAACGATCTTCTATTGATTTCTTTTTCCCCCCTCCTCCTTATCCAGCTGTTATTATTTGCTTTATTTACCTGAGAGCTCAAGCTCCTTTCCCTGCACTTTGGATGAAAATAGCTCCGGCAGTAAGTGCTTAATTGTTTTGAATTATTACTGTTAATTGGAATCGTGTCTTTGGTTCTCTGAAAGGCGAGGACTGACGATTTAACTCGCACGGCGCCTAATTAGCAGCAGCTTTGATTACTTGTGAGCTTCAAGTGGCAAATAACCGTCAGCAAAGAGGTCCTTGAGTGGTTATTTTGCCAAATATCACGGGAGGAGACGGTGGCAAAGATGTTGTTGGGGGAGGCACAAGGACAAACAAGCGATGGAGAATAAAAGTGAGAGAGTGTCAGAAAACCAACCCCCAGCAGGCTCTGCACGGGGCAGGAGGAGATTCCTGAGCTCCAGTGCAGCGCTGGAGATAAAGTTTAGCCCTTTTTATCCCAAAATCATGGCGGTTGGAAGAGACTTTCCAGTTCTTCAAGGCAATCCCCAAGGAAGAGCCACATCCCCACGTGCCCTTTGAACACAGAGATGGTGACTCAACTTATTCCAAGGCCTGAGCGCTCTTGGAGTGAAAAAGGATCTCACGGAACTTCCCCTTAAGCCAGTTTGTCATCCCTTCTCTTGAGACCTGGAAGAAGAGACCAAGCACCACCTCCCAACAACCTCCTCATTCACGTTTAAATTCCTGTCCCATCATCTGAGGGAAAGGGTTGGACTCTGATTCGAGGAGTTCCAGCACTGCTGGAAGTAGAGATGGCGTGTAGGAGGTTTGAAATGCAGCCTGAAATAGGATGGGGCAGTATCAGCTCTGCCCCTGTGAGGAAATCAGCACAAGAATCACCGGGGAAAAATAAAATAAAATAAAATAAACATATATCCTTTTTTTAAGAACCTGCATTTGGGAAACTTCCACAACTCCTGAGTGATTCCAGGGTTCTTCCATCACTGTCCCGGCTCCTGGGGTGCCACCAAGGGTTGAGCTTTGGGAAAGAGAGGTGACAAATCACTGCAAGTGTCTCAGCTGCTCGTGGCTGGCTTGGAGAGGTTTCAGGGGTCTCAGAGCTGCTGCTTTGGGCTCTCTGCAGATTCAGGAGAGTTGGGCAGTTTTCAGGTCAGGAGTGGGGGAAGGGACAGAGTGTTTGAACCAAAGATTTATTGCCTTCCCCAAATGCTTAATGAAGGTTTTGGAATTGAGACAGAGGATGACAAATCCTTGTTCTGCTGAGTCAGCTGAGAAGGGATGGGCCAGCTTTGGGAGCTGCAGAGACATCTTGGAGAGGGACTTTTCAGGAGGGCATGAAGTGACAGCACAAGGGGGAATGGCCTTCAGCTGAAGGAGGGCAGGGTTGGATGGGATACTGGGAAGGAATCCTTCCCTGGCAGGGTGGGCAGGCCCTGGCACAGGGTGGGCAGAGAAGCTGTGGCTGCCCCAGCCCTGGGAGTGTCCCAGGCCAGGTTGGACAGGGCTTGGAGCACCCTGGG
>VXBX01005577.1:75804-95221 GCA_013400415.1 Scytalopus superciliaris
ATTATTATTATTATTATTATTATTATTATTTCCCTGAGGGCAGAAACAGCACCAAAATTCTGAGTAAGGAGATTCTTTTCCCAGCCAACGTTCCTGATATTTGAGCTGTTTGGAGAGTGGAAAAGCCATTCCCAGGGAATGGGAATGGCTGGGAAGGGGCTGGGTCGGGTCTGCCTGGAATGAAACCACGATCAAAAAGGGCATTGGAAAGAATATTGATGAAACACCTTGCATGTATTTATTAGCATAGGCTGTGTGCAGTTTGGGTCATAAACTGTGTATAATTTAGATCATAAGCTTTATGTATTTTAGATCATTAACTGTGTACATATTAGATCAGAAGATATACATATTTTAGATCATTAACTGCATATATTTAGATCACAAGCTGTATATATTTTAGTTCATATTTTAGACCCTAAGATGTATATTTTACATCATAAGCTGTGTCTGTATTAGATCATAAATTGCATATTTTACATCACAAGATGTATAAATTTGGGATCATAAACTATGCATATATTAGATCATAAACCATATATATTTCAGGTCATAAGCTGTACATATTTTAGATCATAAGATGCATATATTTTAGATCATAATACGTATATTTTAGATTGCAAGCTGTACATATTTTAGATCATAAAGTGTATATTTTACATCCTAAGATGTATATATTTTAGATCACAACTCTGTCTATATTAGATCATAAACCGTGTATACTTTTGACCATAAGCTATATATATTTTAGATCACAAGCTGTACGTATTTTACATCCTAAGATGTATATATTTTAGGTAATAATATGTATATTTTAGATCACAAGCTGTACATATTTTAGACCATAAGATGTATATATTTTAGATAATAATATGTATATTTTAGATCACAAGCTGTACATATTTTAGATCACAAACTCTGTCTATATTAGATCATAAACCGTGTATACTTTTCACCCTAAGCTATATATATATATCTTAGATCACGAGCTGTACATATTTTATAGCGGTATTTCATTCTGACAGTGTTTTATTTGATGGCTGTCTCCAATAATCCAAGAGCCCTGTTTGCCCTGAGCTTTAATCCCCACCCCCTGAGTATCTCACAGGAGAAATGCAGAATTCCATTTACTTTCGGCCCCTTCTGTGTTTCTGGATGGAAAACCAGAGCATGGATTTTGCTTTAAGGGAAGGGGAAAACGGGACGTTGAGACACAGCACGAAAAATCTCTGCTGGAATGTGGATTCAAACACATTCCCAAAGAGCCAGAGCTGGCAACTCTAACGAGGAGCATTAGGAAATATCAATATCATTCCCCCAAGAGATGGAGAGCTTCGGATAACGAGGGACAAATCTGTTCCAGAGGCTGTTCCATGAGTTTAGTGACAAGCAGTTTATTGTTGAATTTACCAGGGACAGACACAACCTTATTTTCTTGGCTTGCAGCTTTTATTGCCCCTTGAAATCTCGTGTCAAATGGTGCTTCCCTTCAGCCCAAATAACCACGGCCTGTAAATTCACTAGAAAATCACAACCCTTCCCATTTCTTTGGCTTCCAGACATTTCAGAGTGTCTTCCCAGGGAACATCCACGTGCTCAGGGACCTCGGGGGACAAAGGCAGAGCACGGAATTTCCAAGAGCTCTCAGCGCTTTCCTCGGGCCGGCAAAACTCATTTTGTGGCTGCCTCAATCACGGCAGAAGAGACAATGAAACATCGAGATCCTGTTTCAAAGCCGAGCTCTTCAAAGGCAGTCAGAAAAATGGATACTACAAAGATTGATATCTGGGGTTCCTGCCGATCCCTGAAGAGCTTTGACACCCTCCCCCAGCTGATAAGGAGCATTTAAAGCTGGGCTTTAGGAGGAGCCTAAGCCAGAGCTGGGGCTGCCTCAGTTCCTAATCGTGCTGTGCTTTGAGACAGCCCAAACAACCAGCAACTCGTCCTTAATGCATTATTTTCTCAGCTCGGCTAAATAAGCAAAAGATAAATCTACTGGCGGTGCAATTAAGTCATAATTATAAAGAAATACATATGCAATTACTTCCCCATCCTCATTAAAGTTGAATGACTGCTTAGGGGTTTAACTACCTTTTAACTACAGAGCACAAGGAAGTTAATTAGACAGTTGTGAAATTTTCCATTTTAGCTTTTCCTGGTGGAAGTGTGACAATAATGCCCGTGGAACAAGCTGCATTCTTGGGGAGAAAAATACAGCTGCACGTTTTGGGCAAGGCAAAGCAATCAGGAGGGCAAGCAAAGAGCCTTAATGAAATATTCAATTAGGCATCTCTCTTGCATGTGCAGTTCTCAACTAATGGCACTCTCAGTCTGGGACAGGCACTGCATTTGCAGCAGAAAAAAAAACCCAGTTTGAGATGGTATTTAAGAAAAGAGAGCAACAAAGGAGATTAAGTCTTATTAAGGGCTGCCAAATGAGGAGTTTGGAGTGTCATGTGAGAAAGGCCCCTGAAGACCAGCAGGGTTTGCCCATGGAATCCAGATTTTTCTGGGTTATATTCACCTGTCACACAGAAGTGACACCAAAGTGGCTTTGACTGACTCATTTATTCAGGAGTGTGGAAAAGGTCCTGCTGCCAAAGCTGTGGGGATGGGGGGACATTCTGCCAACACCCCCAAATGACACCCCACCCTTTGGGTTCCTCTCGGGGCCACTTCTGAGCTGTGGGTTTGGGGATGATCAGGATGGCCCCTTGTGCTCCCACTAAAGGTTTTACAGCGGATTAAAAGAAATCCTCTTAAATCGCATATGAGAGCAGCAGGAACTAAAGGGCCCAGAGCAGGGAAGGTGGAGCTTCTCAGGCCACTGCTGGGTTTGGGGCACTTCACCAAGCAAAACTGGCTCCAGTGATCCCACAACCCACAGACTCTTGAGAAGCCTCACCTCGAGTCGTGGGGGCAGTTTTGGGAGTCATGATGTAAGAAGGATATAAAGCAATTTGAGAGTGTCCAAAGGAGGAACATGAAGGTGGTGAAGGGTCAGGAATGACTGAGGGCACTTGGGTTGTTCAGCTGGAAAGGGGGAGACTGAGGGGAAAACTCTTTGGGGTCTTCAACCTCCTCCTGAGGAGCAGAGGAGGGACAGGTATCAGTCTCTGCTCTGGGTGAGCAGGGACAGGACCCAGGGAAGGGCTGGGGCTGTGCCAGGGCAGACTTAGGTGGCATCTCAGGGAAAGGTCCTTCCCCCAGAGGGTGGTGGGCACTGCCCAGGCTCCCCAGGGCAGTGGGCACGGCCCCGAGGCTGCCAGAGCTCCAGGAGGGTTTGGATGATGCTCTGAGGGACAGGGTGGGATTGTTGGGGTGTCAGTGCAGGGCCAGGGGTTGGACTGGGTGGTCCTTGGGGGTCCCTCCCAGCTCAGGATGTTCTGTGATTCTAAAGGAGGATATGCTGGACTGTGTGAGAGGCAACTCTCACGTGGCAGGAGAGTCAATTAAATACCTGGCAGAGAGTGGAATGATGGAAGGGAGAGGGAGAAGAGACTAATTTGAAGCACCTGACAAGGCTGAACCATCACAGGAGTTTTCCCCAGAGGGAGCAGAGTAATTAACACCTCTCAGAGACAGGGTTTGTCAGGGAATTGTCTGTCCCTCAGGCAGAGAAGCTCAGGACTTCATTTTCCTTCTCCCCTCCCCAGCTGGTTGGTTGGCTGATGAAATTACACAATCAATATGTCACACACACACACTAATCAAAAGCCTGGCAAGACCCAGTCACTTGGCAAGTGTGGGGGTAACAGAAAGGTGAGCAGTCCTGTGACCTCTGCCAGGTCCTGCCCTGCGTGGTGGGGATGGCCCAGGTCCCCTCTGACCCCCCTGAGATGCCTTTCCCCCCTCGCTGGGGATGCAGCCTCAGCACTGCTGGAGCAGCAGCTCTCAATTCATCTCAGAAATGTGGTGCTCATCCTTTGACACCTCAGGAACAACGACACATCTGTGGTGGTGCCACTGGCAGAGTGTCCAGCCCTTGGGTCCTGTTCTTGTTTCCTCCACTGCCAAGCCCTCAGTCTGTTCATTTTGCCACATCCTCAGCCAGCAGAAAACAACTTCCAGCTAAATCCAGAGAGGCAAGGGGGGGGAAAAAAANCTTTGACACCTCAGGAACAACGACACATCTGTGGTGGTGCCACTGGCAGAGTGTCCAGCCCTTGGGTCCTGTTCTTGTTTCCTCCACTGCCAAGCCCTCAGTCTGTTCATTTTGCCACATCCTCAGCCAGCAGAAAACAACTTCCAGCTAAATCCAGAGAGGCAAGGGGGGGGAAAAAAATCACAGCCCTTTGGAGCTGCTCTGCTGAAAAATCAGCAAGAAAAGTGGGAGTTCCCTCTGAGAAACGTGTGCCATGCTCTGTGCTGTGCCCTGGTGCCCGTGTGTGCACACAGACAGGCACAGCAGCTGGCAGGTTGTTGTTCTGGGGTGAGAGATGAGTCAGCCAAGCAGTGATGCACATTCCCTCATGGCATCTGAAGTGTGAGTTTTTTCCCAGAGCAAAGGAGCTGACAACCTCCTTTCTCCCTTCCCGTGCTCCTGCCTCTATCCCTGGCTAAAATCAGCCTGTCCCTGGATCAGGGAACAGAGAATCCTGCTGTGCCATTCCAGATTGGAGCAGGATGTGGCTGGGATGGTGGCAGAGGACAGAGAATCCTACTGAGTTACTCCACCCTGGAGCAGGATGTGGCTGGGATGGTGAAAGAGGGCAGAGAATCCTACTGAGCCATTCCAGACTGGAGCAGGATGTGGCTGGGATGGTGAAAGAGGGCAGAGAATCCTACTGAGNTCGCATATGAGAGCAGCAGGAACTAAAGGGCCCAGAGCAGGGAAGGTGGAGCTTCTCAGGCCACTGCTGGGTTTGGGGCACTTCACCAAGCAAAACTGGCTCCAGTGATCCCACAACCCACAGACTCTTGAGAAGCCTCACCTCGAGTCGTGGGGGCAGTTTTGGGAGTCATGATGTAAGAAGGATATAAAGCAATTTGAGAGTGTCCAAAGGAGGAACATGAAGGTGGTGAAGGGTCAGGAATGACTGAGGGCACTTGGGTTGTTCAGCTGGAAAGGGGGAGACTGAGGGGAAAACTCTTTGGGGTCTTCAACCTCCTCCTGAGGAGCAGAGGAGGGACAGGTATCAGTCTCTGCTCTGGGTGAGCAGGGACAGCACCCAGGGAAGGGCTGGGACTGTGCCAGGGCAGACTTAGGTGGCATCTCAGGGAAAGGTCCTTCCCCCAGAGGGTGGTGGGCACTGCCCAGGCTCCCCAGGGCAGTGGGCACGGCCCCGAGGCTGCCAGAGCTCCAGGAGGGTTTGGATGATGCTCTGAGGGACAGGGTGGGATTGTTGGGGTGTCAGTGCAGGGCCAGGGGTTGGACTGGGTGGTCCTTGGGGGTCCCTCCCAGCTCAGGATGTTCTGTGATTCTAAAGGAGGATATGCTGGACTGTGTGAGAGGCAACTCTCACGTGGCAGGAGAGTCAATTAAATACCTGGCAGAGAGTGGAATGATGGAAGGGAGAGGGAGAAGAGACTAATTTGAAGCACCTGACAAGGCTGAACCATCACAGGAGTTTTCCCCAGAGGGAGCAGAGTAATTAACACCTCTCAGAGACAGGGTTTGTCAGGGAATTGTCTGTCCCTCAGGCAGAGAAGCTCAGGACTTCATTTTCCTTCTCCCCTCCCCAGCTGGTTGGTTGGCTGATGAAATTACACAATCAATATGTCACACACACACACTAATCAAAAGCCTGGCAAGACCCAGTCACTTGGCAAGTGTGGGGGTAACAGAAAGGTGAGCAGTCCTGTGACCTCTGCCAGGTCCTGCCCTGCGTGGTGGGGATGGCCCAGGTCCCCTCTGACCCCCCTGAGATGCCTTTCCCCCCTCGCTGGGGATGCAGCCTCAGCACTGCTGGAGCAGCAGCTCTCAATTCATCTCAGAAATGTGGTGCTCATCCTTTGACACCTCAGGAACAACGACACATCTGTGGTGGTGCCACTGGCAGAGTGTCCAGCCCTTGGGTCCTGTTCTTGTTTCCTCCACTGCCAAGCCCTCAGTCTGTTCATTTTGCCACATCCTCAGCCAGCAGAAAACAACTTCCAGCTAAATCCAGAGAGGCAAGGGGGGGGAAAAAATCACAGCCCTTTGGAGCTGCTCTGCTGAAAAATCAGCAAGAAAAGTGGGAGTTCCCTCTGAGAAACGTGTGCCATGCTCTGTGCTGTGCCCTGGTGCCCGTGTGTGCACACAGACAGGCACAGCAGCTGGCAGGTTGTTGTTCTGGGGTGAGAGATGAGTCAGCCAAGCAGTGATGCACATTCCCTCACGGCATCTGAAGTGTGAGTTTTTTCCCAGAGCAAAGGAGCTGACAACCTCCTTTCTCCCTTCCCGTGCTCCTGCCTCTATCCCTGGCTAAAATCAGCCTGTCCCTGGATCAGGGAACAGAGAATCCTGCTGTGCCATTCCAGATTGGAGCAGGATGTGGCTGGGATGGTGGCAGAGGACAGAGAATCCTACTGAGTTACTCCACCCTGGAGCAGGATGTGGCTGGGATGGTGAAAGAGGGCAGAGAATCCTACTGAGCCATTCCAGACTGGAGCAGGATGTGGCTGGGATGGTGAAAGAGGGCAGAGAATCCTACTGAGCCATTCAGGCTGGGGCAGGATGTGGCTGGGATGGTGGCAGAGGACAGAGAATCCTCCTGAACCATTCCAGGTTGGGGCAGGATGTGGCTGGGATGGTGGCAGAGAGAAGAGAATCCTGCTGGGCCATTCCAGATTAGAGCAGGATGTGGCTGGGATGGTGAAAGAGGGCAGAGAATCCTACTGAGTTACTCCACCCTGGGGCAGGATGTGGCTGGGGGGGTGGCAGAGAGAAGAGAATCCTGCTGGGCCATTCCAGATTAGAGCAGGATGTGGCTGGGATGGTGAAAGAGGGCAGAGAATCCTACTGAGTTACTCCACCCTGGGGCAGGATGTGGCTGGGATGGTGGCAGAGAGAAGAGAATCCTGCTGGGCCATTCCAGGTTGGGGCAGGATGTGGCTGGTGGCCAAGGGCTCACCAGGGTGCAGCACCCTCATCCCCAGACCTCCTCCCCTCCAGTGTCTTGGGTTTATCTTCGGAGCAGAGAAGAGAATTGGCCAAAAGCACCAACCACTGAAAACAAGCCCAGAGATCCATGTTGGTCTAAGCCTTAATTTAAGAACCACAGAGGTGAAACAGGCTCTGAGTGACCAGAGGGACCAGGACAGTCAGCTGGGAGCCCTTCTCCTCATGGGGAGCCACAGGGGAGCCATTCCCAGCAGGAAAGGAGGAAAACATTGGCTTTGGCAGCCAGGGACTGTGACAATTGGCATTCCTGGGAGAAAAGCTCCACAGGGAGAGAGGAATAAGTCAGACTGTCAGCTGGGGGGTCTGTCCAGACACACATGTACCACTCCTCACTCAGGCTGGTGTTGCAGCCACAAAGTCATGACCAAGTTTCCACCCCAAAGTTGGCAGCCAAGAGGAAAGTTCAGCACCACAACGACAATCTGGGTGTTGGCCATGGGAAAAATGCACCTTATCATTCCCATTCCTGGGAATTTATGGCTAAGGAATCATTCAAAGCAAAGCTTTCCAAAGGGTTTGGGGGGTGAGGGTCGTGGTAAGGGCACAGCTTTGGTACCGTGGCTGTAAGTGGAGGGACAGGAAAAGGGGATGGGGTATGGAGTGTATTGGTGTCACGGACTAAAAATCTGCTGTTTATCAGGTCTTTGTATCACCAGGGAGAGCGGGATTGATTTGGGAACACAGAATGGATATCCCTGTGGAATCTCATTTAAAATAATATTCCCAAACAAGTGGATAATGAGCTAACAGTGTCCTTAATGTTCTTTTCCATAACGTGCCATTCCTCAGCTGACACTGATGTGGATCCCAAACAGCCTCCACCAGCACCCCATGAGACCTGACCCTCAGAGCAGCTCCTGAGCCTGCCAAGGAACCCCCCCAAGCAGATTCTCCACCACACCCTTGAATCACAAACCCTATTTTTTTAAATCTTAAAAAGGTCTGATCTCAGCCTTAACTTCTGGGGCTTTTGCACAGTCACCGAATCAGACAAAGGGAATTAATTTGTCATTATTTGGGGACGGGATTTCACACGTTGTTGTTCATCAGCATTCCAAAAGTGTAAAATTCACTTTGGTGTCCTGTGAGAGATGGGAATGTCTGACTGCCCCATTATAATTAGAATCACAGACTTTTGGTGGGTTGTTTTTGGGTTTTTTTTTTTTTAATCTCTTCATTATAAGAATATAATTGTCTTTGTTAATTGCCGTGAAGTTGCAGATCTCTCTCTTAGCCCTGGCCTTGATGCTCCTCTTTGATTTGAAACAGAGCTTTTGTACTCCAGGAGCTTTGTGGAAATGATGAGAGGCTTGGGCAGAATTTTTAATGCTTTCCCGGTGACTACACATGAAAAAAAATACAGATATCAAGGTTATCAGGCATTCAAAATAATATCATTACTGAGAGTGCCTGTCCTGCGATGCTTGGCGTGATGGCAGGGGTGGTTTGGAGGCCAAATTCCCTATTTTCCTGTTGCCATGAGACATCTAATAAGAAAACTTGAACACAAGAACCTCATCAGAACCCAAATAAGCTCTTATCCCTCCCTAATGGCCTCGTGAGGTGCTTCAAATGGGCACCAAGGCGTTCTAATAATCTCAGTACTATTTATTTAACTTAGTGCTTCAACAGAAAACAGGACAGAAAACTCCTGGAAATAAATCCAGCCCCAATTAGGAAAAAATAGAGAAGTCTCTGCATAAGAAAGGAGAGTAAACCTGGCGTGTCCTGACACTGCCACGCAGAAAACCTTCCATTTAAAGCAGCATTTAACACACAGCTGTGCCAAAGGCAACCTGAAGATGTTCTGTCACATCTCATTTATGCTCCAGTGCCACAAGAAAAGGGAAGAATTCCCTGTCAGGGCACGAGTCCTTCTCTTTCAAAGGGTAAACAACAATCACCAAGGAATTTGAGTCACTGATGAAGGCGAGACATGAAATATCCTTTCTTTTGTCTAACCCTGTGGCAAATGTCTTACTTGAAACAGCAACAGGAATCCTCGGGTTTTGCCACAGCCTTGGTGTGCCAGGGGGGTTTGCCAGCCCCCTGATTTGCTCTCAGTTCTCAGGGTGTGGATTCTGCCTCAGCAAATACCAATAAAAGAGCCTCACAATGTGTTTTCTCCTCCCCACAAGGTGCTGGAAACACACTCAGGCATTGCTGGAGCAGCAATATTATTATTATTAAATCCATGGCACAAGGGGAGAGTGGGAATCCAGCGACAGAATTGTGGGATCCCACAGCAGTTTGGGTTGGAAGAGACTTTAAAGATCATCCAGATCCAACTGGGCAGGGACACTTTCCACTAGCCCAGGTTGCTCAGTGAACCACCGGCAGAAATGAGCTGCTCTCCAAGGTCCTGCTGCCTTTTCCCTCCCAAATTCCACATGGGAAGTGTCCGAGGCCAGGTTGGACAGGGAGGTGTCCCTGCAAATGAAGAGTCTTTAAGATCCCCTCCCAAACCGTTGTGGAATTCCATGATGAGGACATAACTAGTTTCCTTCTCCCCACCAAGGCAGGTTGTGGTGTCTTTGTGTCTCAGTAATTCAGCAGAAAGTGCTGCTCCCCTTCTGTCCTTCCACCAAATCACCAGGATTTGGCTGCAAAGCTGCACAGGATGAATATGGAACAAGAAAAACCACCCAGCTGAGCCAAACTCTGCAGTGCTTGAAGAGCTGCAGCTCCTGCCATCGCTGTCATGGGGAACAATTACGTTTGTCTGCTAGAAAATAGTCTGGATTGGGAATTATTCCAGTGCTGGATGTGATATCCATCGGGAACAAATCCGTGGCAGGTTTCTCCTGCATCCCCAGGGCTGTTTGGTGCCCAGAGCAGAGCTGGGTTCCTGCAGAAAGCTGCCAAGAGCCCTCTTTGTAAACGTTTCATCAGGGGCTGTTGCTTGTCAGGGGGAAAGTCCTTTCGAAAACATCGGCAGCAAAGAATTGAAGAACCCACTGACAGTTTTAAGATGAGAAAGGAGAGATTATTGAAGACAAGGCCTCAATAAATAGTCTGGATTTATGCTCAGATATATTTTGCTGTGAAAGCCAAACCGTATCTTTTCTTGTCACTGCACTGATTAATTAACTTGCCTTCCTGTGTCAAAACTGAGTCTCTTTCAGACCAGGCTGGCTGGTAATTTGGACCCTTCGTTGCTTTGCAGGAGTTGAGAACTGATGATAAAAACTGTGAGAAATCTCCCAAAGCAAGCTTGGTTTTACAAGAGGAGACATCAGGAGATCTGGAGGCAACAAAGGACGGTTTGGCTCATTCTGCACAGCCTTTACAATTTTCTGACACTCTTAGAGTTTGGTGTCGATAGGGAAAACTCATCAGGGCCCTAAATGTGACTTTAATAAGTGAATTAGAGGCTGGAAATTTCCAGAATTCCACATTCCTGTGAGCAGGAATGGACCAAGAGGGATGGAGTGGTCTGAGTTGTACCTGAGCATTCCAACACCCTCAGCTTCCTTCTCAGTTCCTCACCGCCAATCATTTCAAAACCAGATTTGCCTGATGTCACGGCTAAAAAGGACATCCAGAAATCCCACTAGGCTGCAATCAAAACATCCTGATTACAGCCAGATTTGTTCTGCATTAATTATAATATAGTGCAGCCTGACTTCCTACTCCCTGCGTTAGTCTTTTGCAAGGAATAATCACCACAGCAGCAGCAATAGCAGCACAAGCAGCAGGCAGCAGTTCAGGAGGCACTGCAGAGTCTGCCTGGCAGGCACAGTGACCACCACTGATTTAACAGATCCATCACAGATCTGTAGCACCAATCTGAAAATCCCCTGAAATTAAAGAGGGGGGGGGGAGAGAGAAATCTTTTGCAATGTGATTAAATGCCCAAAATGTCAACATCAGGAGTGGAGCATTAACAGCATTAGCAGAGAGTGGAAATCCCAGCATGGTGTCTGACTGTAAATAACCCTTTTGCTGCCTCTGCTGAGCAACTGGGCACGAGCACTTGGGAGGTTTTAAAGCTGTAGAAACGAGGCAAATGAAAGAATTGGGCTTTGCTGTGTCTTGTGTGCCTGCCAGGCTTCCAACTCATCCCCAGGGTCTCTCTTGAGTGGAGGTGGCTCTTGGTGATATGGTTGGTTGGGATGGTGGGACTCGGTCAATGGCTGGATTTGGTGAGCTTGGAGGACTTTCCAACCTTAATCAGTCTATGACTCTATGTGGAATTCTGTGTGGAATCACAGAATTGCAGGGTCACTGAGGTTGGAAAAGCCCTTCAAGATCATCAAGCTCACCCTGTGCCCGATGTCCACCTTGGCACTGAGTGCCATGGCCAGTCCTGCCTTGGGCACCTCCAGGGCTGGGCACTCCAAACCAACCTGGGCAGCCCCTTCCAATGTCTGACCAGCCTTTCCAGGGAGAAATTCCTCCTTATGTCCCACCTGCCCCTCCCCTGCTGTCCCTGTTCCCTGGGAGCAGAGCCCAATCCCCCCCTGGATCCATCAGGGACTTGCAGAGCCAGAAGGTCCCCCCTGAGCCTCCTTTTCTCCAGGCTGAGCCCCCCCAGCTCCCTCAGCCTCTCCTGGAGCTCCAGCCCCTTCCCCAGCTCCGTTCCCTCCCTTGCACAAAACCTTCCAGCCCTGAACCACCACAGCTGGGATTTGGGAAGATAACACAGCTGCTCTCCCAAAACCAACCCAAGTCCTTCCGAGTTAGCCCGTTTATCATTCCAGAGGGGAATTTTCCATCAGTTTTCAGCCCAGAAGCTCCTCAAATCCCAGAGCTAATCAGACACTGATTTACTGCTGGGTTTTGCTCTATAATTTGTGAGGCTGCAGCCACAGGCTGGGCTGGGCTGGCAGTGCCTCAGAGTTCTGTAATTCTCTGAATATGTCTGATTACAGAGCATTAAAGGGGTTGTCAAATGGAAAGGACAACTTCAATAAACTCAAGTTTACTGCTTGGAGGAACTGGAGTAGGGGGAAAGGAATGAGAGGAACTCACCACCTAATGCAGCTTTGGAGTGTGTTTGTTCTGGGCATAAACAGGTTCTTTGCAAACAGACTTTAATCTCTCTCTGCTTCCCTCGGAATATTTAAATGGTCTCATTTTTTCCAAATCATCCATTTTCTGTGTCACACTGAGATCTGTGCCTAATGTGTGAGAAAAGTGTCCCAGAAGGGGCTTTGCTGTGCCAGGAGATGTGATGGAGCAGAGACAGGATCCGAAAGATTAAAAGGGCTTAACTTGTCATGAAAGCTGAGGGAACTTTGAGGGGTGTCTTTGAGGTGATTAAATCTGCAGGTACAGTCTGATGCTCTCAGCATGTCAGGGGAGAGTGACAGGGAAGGATCTGATTCCTAAAGTAAAGCCCAGCTTTTCTATCAGTACTCCATGGAATGTGAAATCATGAGAACACCATTGAGAGGATTTATTGTCAAGGAGAAACAGAAACAAGCACTTTTGAGGTAATAGAGAAGTACCTTTTCAGGAGCTTTCCAGGAGAATGGACCTTCTTGAACTTGGAGAAAGGAGAAAAAAAAGCTTTACTTGAGCTTTTGGGAAAGTAAATGTCTGTTTTCCAGTTCCCTCTCCATGAGAAGTGATGGTTCCACCCTCCCTCCTCTCAGTGTCAGCCCCAGGAGAGCCCTGTGCTCCTGGAGGGGCCTTTTGTCCCTGAAATGACTAAATCACTGCTCCACACTCCCCTCCCAACCCTCCTGTGGCACACTGCCCCTGTGACAAGGGACACAGGGGGCAACATGAGCCACCACAACCACGTGCCCAGGGCTGGGAGATGGCACCAGGATTGTCCCCCTGTGCTGGCACTGCTGAGGTCACACCTGGAGTCCTGGGGTCAGTTTTGGGCCCCTCATGACACAAAGGACATGGAGGGGCTGGAGGGTGTGCAGGGAAGGGGCTGGAGCTCCCGGAGAAGCTGAGGGTGGAGAAAAGGGGGCTCAGGGGGGACCTTCTCGCTCTACAAGTCCCTGATGGATCCGGGGGGGATTGGGCTCTGCTCCCAGGGAACAGGGACAGCAGGGGAGGGGCAGGTGGGACAACAGGAGGAATTTCTCCATGGAAAGGGTTGTTAAACACCAGAAGTGGCTGCCCAGGTTGGTTTGGAGTGCCCAGCCCTGGAGGTGTCCAAGGAACGACTGGATGTGGCACTCAGTGCCAAGGTGGGCATCGGGCACAGCGTGGACTTGGATGATCTTGGAGGTTTTTCCCAACCTCAGCAATTCTGGGATCCTCTGGAAAAGTCCTCCCTCCTTTTAAGCATCAACCTGTGTTTGTCAAAGCTGACCCTCCCTTTGCCTTTGTCTCTGGCTTGTCCTGCTGATTTTGATGCTCCCTTGCAAAGTGGGAACTTTTGTTTCATCTGGCACGATTCCTTTTCTTTATTTTTACCTGCTGAGGATAAAACACAACCTGCTGAAAGCAACATGGTTTAACACCAAAAAAAAAAAAAGGAGAAAAACTAATTAAGGACTCAAAGGGGCCCATCACCTTTGGCTGGAAGGGCAGAGGGTGCAGAGCAACCAGAACTGTGCAGTTCAATGAGGGTGCTGGCTCTTGCATGATAGAAATAGAACCATTTTAAAGAAATAAATGTCTCTTTCAGCTTGAGCATCCCTTTCTCATCTGGGAGTGAAATAACTCCAGTGTGCCAGCATCCCTCTGTTTCTTGGTAACCATGGAGCCAGACTAATGCATTTAATTTCTGTTATGTCCACAGATTTCTGCTCCCCTCAGACAAAGAGCAGAGCTCTCCCGGTAACTCAGACACACTAAACTCATTGCCACCAGGGTGTTTGCTCTGCTCTTGGAGCAACAGCAAATGTGGAAGAAGCTCTGAGGACCAGTTTGCTCCCTGGTGTGTGGGAGCCTCTCCCAAAGCAGGAGAAGGTGACAGGGACCAGTGTCCAACTGGGAACGGGGAGCCTGCCTTAGTCAGGAACAGCATCCTCGGGGAATGGGAATGCAAAACCACCAGGCTGGGGGAATTCGGGAAAGAGACATCACAAACATCACAAGATGAAGGTTTCTCCACCAGGAATGGGGCCAGAGGCACAGGCTTTGCAGTGTTTCCCCATGGAGAGGGTGGGAGGAGAAACCCCGAGATCCAAAGAGAGCACAGAGCCCATTCCCGGTGGGAAAGGCAGCGATGCCACTGCAAAGATTAATGCCACACTCTGGGAAGCCACCATGGACTGTGAAACCCTCCGAGCTTTGCACATTTGGTTTCATTGGGCATCAGAGCAGCCAGAAGGTTTTGTGAAGTGTCATTAAAGAACAGGAAAAGAAGGATCCATCCTGGACTGGTGAGCAGCCTGAGCTGGAATGGGAGACTCCACTCTGAGCCCTGCTCTGGGTGCACAGAGAGAACACAACCCTTGGAGCAGTCATTTTTTGGGACGTGCTGTTGTCCCCTCTCACGTTCAAGCCCCACATGGCTCAGTCAAAGGTTGGATTTGATGATCCTGGAGGTCTTTTCCAACCTCAGTGATTCAATATCAGCCATACAGGCACGGGAATCTTGCACCACTTGCACCCAAAAACTTCTTGCAAGGAGAGGTTTATTTGAAAGAAATGATACAGAGAAGGTTTGCATTTCAATTAAAGAGCTTTCTCTATAGACACACAAGAGCCAGGCTTTTAGTTCATTTATCTGCCTTCAGCTACATTTGCTTTGTATCCATCCCCACACACTCCTCTGTTTGCTTGCTGCAAAGAGATCTCAATTTTATGATCCTTGGATAAATAGGGAGCCTGTACTGAACTGAGCCCCTTTTTTTAAAAAACAAAACAAGAAATCCACATTTTTTTTCAGAGGTTTTTCGTGTCACAAGATCTTCCAGGTATCTGGATTTTTATCTGATTCTTCTCTGCTTTACAAATACCAACAGAGAATTTAAAGATAACCTCAAACTGCAGCACAGAATCGAAATTACAGGAGGGGATGAGATTGTGGGGGGCATTTTCCTACTGACTTCCTAAACTTCACAGTCTGACAGGTTGCTCAGAGTTGTGGATTCCCCATCCCTGGGAGTGCCCAAGGCCAGGTTGGACAGGGCTTGGAGCAAATGGGAGGTGTCCCTGCCCATGGCAGGGGGTGGCACTGGGTGGGCTTTCCAACCCAAACCATTCTGGGATTCTGTGATTGTATTAATTACTCGGCCACCCCGAATCACACAATAAAATAACAATAAGGCAAATTTAAAATACATTATTGCATGAAGTGTAAGTGGGATTTTACCCTTTTTGTGACATTAATGAGCATTGAAGTCTATGAATTAACAGTGCTGTATAACAGCTTGGTATTTTATTGCAAATCACCTAAACCACCTTGTGTCCTTTCAGAAAGACATTCTTTATGGAGTTAGAATAACAGAAATTCGCTCTAACTGGAAAATCAGGCCCCTTTTCATTCCAACAGACTCTTGCATGGACTTTGGTGGCACATTCCTTGTCAAAGTCTGAGCATGTGAAAGGAGCCCACGTTGGCTTCACCCATTATGGGCACAAGTGCTGTCCAGCTGGGGCTGCATCTGCCTCCCTTCCCTGAGAGCTGAGCATTATTCCATTATTGAAGTCATTAAATGCTCCAACACTTTTTGCCAGGGGTCAGACTGCCTGCTTCCCATTCCCACCAGATGGAGATGGTTGCCAAGGTAACAGCCAACATCACCTCTCCCTGTATCCTCCACCATCACCTCCCTGTGTATCCTCCCACTCAGGGGGTTATTCCTTTCTGCCTGAGCTTTTTCCACGCTCAGAGCTCCTGATGCCCGAGGTGAATGATGTGTTTGCTGCCAAACTGTTGTGACAGGACATCAGAGTCAAAAGGGGCTTGGATTTTGGTCCTGCTCTGCTGGAATCTGGGCAATTTCAGTCGTCACCTTCAGGAGGACTGGACTCTCTGGGATTTTGTCCCCAAACCAGAGCAGAGCTGCTGCCAAATGCTGGTGTGTGACCACAGAGCTGGTCTCAGCCTTTGCCCTGTGACTGTGGGAGACATTTCAGCTCAATCCCACCCAGAGCCAGCTGCAAAATACACACTGACATCTCAGCTGGCTCCTTTTATAGCCAAAGGGTGGATTAGTCACCCTCTCCTTCCAACATCTGAGGCTGAGTTGTCTCTGCTGAGGAAGAAAAAGGGTTTGGATGCCTTGGCTCAGCCAGACATCCACTCCCTGCACACCTAAAGAGTGGGGAGATGGGTCTCAGTGCTCAGACACCCCGGGCTGACATTCTCCATCCAAATGTCCACCTTTACAGAGCTGCCATCTCCATCTGAAGGAGCTACCTGGACTCTCTTGGCAGTGGATGGAGACAAACAGCCAAAGGGACAAGTGTGGGTCAGACAGAGCAGGCAGGAAGCACCTTGTGTTGTACAGGAGGTGAGATGGGTGTTGATGTTCTTCTCCCACCACCCGTTGGAGCTTGGAGGGGAAATTTAGTCCATTGGAGGGAGGGTTGGAGAAATAGGGCTGGGATTCCAGCAAACTTTGTCTAGCAGAGGTGCAAGCCATGGCATGGAGGATATTGCTCTTCCAGCAGATTCCACAGAGGTTCAAGGACCATTCCTACAGCTCTGGGTGACCAACCATTGAAGGTGGCCCACAGAAATAGGAAAGGTTTCTGCCAACTCCCTTTTCCTTCTTGGTTTGGTTTCCATCTGCAGGAGGTGCTGGCTGAGAACACAGAATAATTCCAGAATCACAGAAGGGTTTGGGTGGGAAGGGAGCTTAAGGATCATCCAATTCCAACCCTCTGCCTCAGCTGGAAGAGCCAAAGTCCTCGGGAGTTGGTTGTATCCATTATTTCAGTGAAGTTCCTGCCAGGATGGGTTTTCTTGGGCAGCAAAAGATCGAATTATTTGCTTTTTTTTTTGCATAAAGTTTCTTGCCAAAGTTTTGAAAACTTGAGTGGGAGGAAATCAGAGTGTCTGCTGCCAGCAAAGGCTGGAGATGGAGATGGGACTGTCAGTGAGGTTTCTGCGCTGGCACTTGGCCAGAGGGCACCGAGTGAGCTGGGCCGGGATAACTCCAAACACGAGGCACTAATGGGCTCAGAGTGTAATTCCGAGAGAGGAGAGCAATTGTCCCCTGACCTCCTGCACCACAATCCCCCCGAGGCACTCCCACCAGCCCAATAACATGCATTTTGCAGGAAGTTTATTGCTGTCTTGGCCAAACTATTTTGCTCTATCCAGAACTCCTTAAAAACTCCAGAACACAATGGATTTCTCCTGATAAAACCTGCACGACGCTTCCCTGTGCTGGAGACATATAAACATCCTCCTGCTCATCCTCAGATGGGTTTGGCACCTCTGTCTGTCTGTCCCCTGAAGGTTGACAGCTGGACACAACCCTGACGAGATGCCACCAGAGGAGAGGGAAGTCTCGGGCTGTTTGTGCTTGTGCAGCTCCCAGACCTGCAGCCAGGAGGAGGTTTCAGCCCTGGAATGTTTTCCTGGCCCCTCCCAGCTCGGAGCTGTTTCTCCACTGCTCCTGAGGGAGCTGTCAGTGGTTTCCAGGGCTGCCCTGGTGAGGGAAGACCCCTGCAGGGCCACTCAGTGGGACATGAGACAGAACATCTCTGGCAGGAACACCCAGCCCTCAGTTCTGACAGTTTTCCCTCTTTGTCTCTGGTCGTTGCTTTGTCATGATCTGTTGGGGCATATTTATAGCTGGTGTTAACAGAGAGAGCCTGGACTGGACTCAAAGTGTAAAGGACATGATATATTTTTCCAGGGAATACTTTAAGAAGCGCAAAGACAGCCTGTAAGGAATGCATCCTTGGGAAAGGGGATCTGCTTGTTTGTCCTGATGGTGCAGCAGCTGCCACACTCAGATCCACACTGAGATCCACACTGAGATCCACACTGAGATCCACCCTCAGATCCACACTGAGATCCACACTGAGATCCACCCTCAGATCCACATTGGGATCCACACTGGGATCCACACTGAGATCCACACTGGGATCCACACTGGGATCCACACTGAGATCCACACTGGGATCCACACTGGGATCCACACTGAGATCCACACTGGGATCCACACTGGGATCCACACTGAGATCCACACTGGGATCCACACTGGGATCCACACTGAGATCCACACTGGGATCCACACTGGGATCCACACTGAGATCCACACTGGGATCCACACTGGGATCCACACTGAGATCCACACTGGGATCCACACTGGGATCCACACTGAGATCCACACTGGGATCCACACTGGGATCCACACTGAGATCCACACTGGGATCCACACTGGGATCCACACTGAGATCCACACTGGGATCCACACTGGGATCCACACTGAGATCCACACTGGGATCCACACTGGGATCCACACTGAGATCCACACTGGGATCCACACTGGGATCCACACTGAGATCCACACTGGGATCCACACTGGGATCCACACTGAGATCCACACTGGGATCCACACTGGGATCCACACTGAGATCCACACTGGGATCCACACTGGGATCCACACTGAGATCCACACTGGGATCCACACTGGGATCCACACTGAGATCCACACTGGGATCCACACTGGGATCCACACTGAGATCCACATTGGGATCCACACTGGGATCCACACTGAGATCCACACTGAGATCCACATTGAGATCCACACTGAGATCCACCCTCAGATCCACCCTCAGCCTCCACCCAGGTATGGAACTTCACTCAGGAGATGCTCCAGGAGCTCAGGAATTCCTCCCTGGCAGGGTGGGCAGGCCCTGGCACAGGTTGGGCACAGAAGCTGTGGCTGCCCCAGCCCTGGGAGTGCCCAAGGCCAGGTTGGATGGGGCTTGGAGCCCCCTGGGCTGGTGGGAGGTGTCCCTGCCCATGGCAAGGGGCGGCACTGGGTGGGCTTCGAGGTCCCGTCCAACTCAAACTATTCTCAAATTCTATGAATAACTCCAGCCAGGACAGAGGGTTGTGAGTCTCTCTCAGCACAGTCACTCCCTGGATTTTAACCCTCTACATCTTAATTAACATTTAGGAAACTTGACCCACAGGGACTGGGCACAGTGAGAAAACCAGCTGTGAAAATCTCTGTCAGAGAGCAGTTTTGGGGAGCCTGGGGGTACCTGCTGTGCCAACCCAGAGGTGGCACAAGGGCAGGAACATGAGCTGACTCAAAATTGCAGGAGGCTCTTCTGGCTCAGCAAAGCAGCTCCTTGCCAGGAGCAGAATCAAAGCTACCAGCTCAATTAAATCAAGACAGATTTACTGCTGCCTCCCATCCCATTTCATCCCATCCCATCCCATCCCATCCCATCCCATCCCATCCCATCCCATCCCATCCCATG
>VXBX01005578.1:17856-29710 GCA_013400415.1 Scytalopus superciliaris
GAAAAGGACCTGGGGGTGCTGGCTGACAGCCAGCTGAACATGAGCCAGCAGTGTGCCCAAGTGGCCAAGAAAGCCAATGGCACCCCAGCTTGTGTCATAAATAGTGTGGACAGCAGGACTAGGGAAGTCATTGTTCCTCTGTACTCAGTGCTGGTGAGGCCACACCCTCAAATTCTGTGTTCATTTCTGGGCCCCTCAATACAAAAGAGACATTAAGGTGCTGGAGCATGTCCAGAAAAGGGCAATGGAGCTGGTGACATGTGGAGAGTGCAGTTCCTGTGATGAGCAGCTGAGGAAGCTGGGGTTGTTTAGCCTGGAGAAAAGAAGGCTGAGGGAAGACCTGAAAGGAGATGGTAAGGAGGTGGGTGTCAGTGTCTTCTCCCAGGTAGCAATTGACAGGACAAGAGGAAAGGGCCTTAAGTTGTGCCAGGGGATGTTTAGGTTGCATGTTAAGAAAAATTTCTTAATTGAAAGATTTATCAAGCACTAGAACAGGCTGCCCAGGAAAATGGTTGGATCAGTAGCCCTGGAGGTATTTAAAAGACATGTAGATGTGTCAGTGAGGGACACAGTTTTGTGGTGGACTTGTTAGTATTACACTAATGGTTGAACTCTGTGGTCCTAAAGAACTTTTCTTAGAAATTATTCTATGATTCTAGATTATAGATGAGAGAGATCATCCCTTTGATAACAGTTTTAAAAATAAAATGCCCAAATACACCTATCTCCTAAACTTACCTTCATTTACATATAATTTGTAATCTATACCATATAGTAAATAGGATACTTTGTGAGTTAAAAAATGGTATCAAATCCCTTCCATTAGCTGCAGATCAAAGCTTCATCTTGCAAACATTTTTTAAGACACAAGTGTTGGCACAAGACAGCATCATTATGTGTGTCCTGTATGAGCACTCACTTCAAAAACATCCTCATCACCTCACTTTTGCGCAGATCAAATTGATGCACAAGTGTCTGGCCAGGTTTATTGGATTGTAGCAATATCAACAGAAGATAGACTATTCCCATGTCTGTCATCCAGAATCTCTGTCTGCTTCTCAAACTAATGCAAGTTTTATATCAACATATCTTTTAATAATTAATAGTTTTCAATCTGCAAAACTGAATAATGTTGCCAGCAAATTGGTGTGTTGCAGAAAAGTAATCTTCTTAACCCTAGAATAGAGAAGGACTCATAACTGTATTAGTGAGAAATAATTGTGTCAGTTCACAGGTCTTTTTGTGCTTCTTTGTCAAAGTAAAATAACTGTAGTCTCACACTGTTATTGAATTGTGGAGAATTAATTTCCTGAATCAGTCCTCAAGATGGGAGTAATTTTAAGGATCAGTGTGTCTATAATATGAAGAGGTCTGACAAGTTTGGTTTATTTGAAAAACAAGGTCTTGATACTGCTACTTGAATGTCATTTTTGTATACAGCAGTTGTTCGATGATAACATGACAAAGAACATAATAATCTCAGCAAATTACTCAGTAAAAATGCAGTGAGGAGGACTGAAGAGGCATTTGGTTTGAGCTTATAGTCCACTTTCTCAGGAAGAGAAAAGTGTTTGCACAACAAACAAAGGTCATAACTTGTGAAATCACAGAGCTTCGACTCATGATATTCACGAACTGTAAACTCAGTAAGTTTGACATGTCTACAGGCTGCCACTTTGCTATGCAGTCAAAAATTAATCTGCGCTTGAAAGGAAGTGAAAAAAAGAGTGGGAAGTATCCTATTCAAATCTTTCATTCTCAGGGTATGCTTCAGGACTGTTTCAAATTAAGCTGAAGCTGTGGTATTGCCAGCTGGTCCTTCTGCCTTTTTGCCCTTTTGATGTGCACTCCTACTGATTACCCTGTGTTGGCTCTAGTGACAAGGAAGCTGTGTGGTGAGTTGGAGCTGCCTTTTCTTTGAAAACATATCTACACAAAATACAAAATAGGGTATTTTGTTTGGATCAGCTTCCTGGGAAGGGGGTGAGGGGACAAGAAGAGCAATAAATGATTGGATCATTCCTTTTGACAGCAGGTGTGTATCTGGTTCATTTAACTCCAAAACTGCATGAAGTGAAGTAGGAAAAAAAATCTCTTTGATCAGTATTTTGAATAAATATACACTGCTCAATATTACAGTATACTGAATTTAAAGGAAAGAACAAATGCTTGTATCCCACAGCAAACTTTTGTAACAGCAAGTAGTACTGCAAAAAAATACTTAAGTAACTTGAACTAGTTATGATGAATTCACTCTGAGGAGAATAACTAAGAGGAATTCAAAATGGTGACAAAATGAGACATACCTTTTTCTTGAATTGGATTAGACTTGTTTATCTGTAATGAATGGCTTCTTAGCTTTTAGACATTTAACATAATTATGAAAACTGATGTGCACGATTTGCAAGTATTTGCTCAAAGACATGGTAATCTCTATTTAGGTGCAATTACATCTACATTGGAAATAATGACCAACCTTATTGTAGAGGCCACTAGCACTTTTTAATGTCATAAATAACAAGACCAAGAGTTATATCTAAAATATAGTTGTTTCTGACAAGATTCTAGGAAATCATATATTTCTGAATACAAAAATACATGATTTTGATGTTTTCTACTGTTGCACTTGGAAAAGCAAAATGTAAAGGAAAAGCACACAATATTTAATTATTTATTTACTTGGATATTTGACTTACCAAACACACTGATACTCCATGGTCTAATCTAATGTAAATACTATTACTAATTTGCAATTATATTTAGGTCAACTTACACATATTTCAAAGACAGTAAATTAAGAATTTATTGCATTAAGGGTACAGGAATTTAGCAGAAAAGAAGTTGTGTTCTAGCTGGTCTTCAGAGATCAGAGGGCCTGGGTGTGGCTGGGATTAAAATTTTATTATAACCGTAAGTCTGGTCAAGTTCAAAAGAANCAGTGGGAGGAGTAAAGCTCACTAGCTTGGTTTGGGACAATTTGGAAGGGCAGAGACCTTGGACAGAAGTGTCAGCCCTCAGATTAAATACCTCTGGTTTCTTTGATACAGACAGAGAGACCAAATATGCCTGGATATAAGTAAAAAATCCAACTCTTTAAGAAGGCAAGACACCAAAAAACCAGAAAGGCGTATATGGAGAAAATAAAAGGTGGATACCAGAATTTTGTGTAACTCAAGATATTATTTACCCCTGTATCCCCCCTTTTTTATGCTTTTTTGCAAATATGCCCTGATTAACACCTTTCAACTAAATACATCTATATACATTAATATACATGTATAAGTACAATGTTACACACAGTTTTACCCAAAATTACCCACAGTGTATACACCATATTTCTCCATCTTTCTGCATTACCCATTAAATGCAACCTGGCCCTTGAGCAAAAACAATCCCAGAGACTGGTTTTCCTTTGCTTGAGGAAAGACTAATCCAAACTGTTTTCTCTAACATACCTCTCATGTNTGCACTAACTACAGAATGTTAATATGGGCCACAACAAAAAGTATAGCAAGAGATATTCTAATAGTCATATATATATATACATATATATATATATGAAAATTAATATTCTCAGGTGTGCTCCAATGCAGTGGGAGGAGTAAAGCTCACTAGCTTGGTTTGGGACAATTTGGAAGGGCAGAGACCTTGGACAGAAGTCTCAGCCCTCAGATTAAATACCTCTGGTTTCTTTGATACAGACAGAGAGACCAAATATGCCTGGATATAAGTAAAAAATCCAACTCTTTAAGAAGGCAAGACACCAAAAAACCAGAAAGGCGTATATGGAGAAAATAAAAGGTGGATACCAGAATTTTGTGTAACTCAAGATATTATTTACCCCTGTATCCCCCCTTTTTTATGCTTTTTTGCAAATATGCCCTGATTAACACCTTTCAACTAAATACATCTATATACATTAATATACATGTATAAGTACAATGTTACACACAGTTTTACCCAAAATTACCCACAGTGTATACACCATATTTCTCCATCTTTCTGCATTACCCATTAAATGCAACCTGGCCCTTGAGCAAAAACAATCCCAGAGACTGGTTTTCCTTTGCTTGAGGAAAGACTAATCCAAACTGTTTTCTCTAACATACCTCTCATGTGCACTGTGGGGAATTTATCTCCATCTATGGTGTGAAGGGACTCTGAATGGGCCAGGCCATCTCGATTGACAGAGCCTCTAGTGTTGACTAACCAGGTGGGCTTCACTAAGTGCTGATCTCAGTGCTTGAAAGTTCCCCCACTCAATGCCTTCAGAGTGGTTTTCAACAGTCCTTTACATCATTCAACCTTCCCAACAGCTCATGTGTGGTAGGGAATATGATATATCCACTCAATACCATGTTCTTTAGCCGAGCTAGGAGTTAGACTATTCTTGAAATGCGTCCCATTGTCTAACTCAATTCTATCTGGGGTGTCATGTTGCCACAGGACTTGCTTCTTGAGGCCCAGAATGGTGCTCCAGGCAGTGACATAAGGCACTGAGTATGTTTCTAGCCATCCAGTGGTTGCTTCCACCATGGTAAGCACATAGCACTTGCCTTGGCAGATTTGTGGCAGTGTGATGTAGTCAACCTGCCAGGCCTCTCCATTCCTATCTTAGTCCATGGCCCCCCATACCAAAGAAGCTTTACTCTCTTGGCCTGCTTGACTGCACCACAGGTTTCATGGTTGTGGGTATCCTGTGAGATAGTGTCCATGGTTAAATCCACCATTTGGTCTCATGCCCATCTGTAGGTGGCATCTCTTCCCCAATGACCTTGAGGCATCCATCGAACTACAGACATCTCTCCCTTATGCTACCAGTCTAGATCTACCTGCAATACTTTAACTTGGGCAGCTTGGTCTGCCTGTTCATTGTTACAATGTTCTTTATTGGCTCAACTCTTAAGGCATGTGTATGTCTACATGGTGGACTCTCACAATCAGCTTCTCTATTCAGGTAGTAATGTCTTGTTGCATTTTGGAAGCCCAGATGGATTTCCCCTTGTCCTGGTTTAAAGATAAACTGGCAGGAGAAACGAATCTAATTCACAAACAGATTATAAATCAGAACTATAATTTAATAAAAAAAGAAAGAAAGATCACAATCAGTACAAGGGTACAGAGNGGCAGTCTCTTTCCTGGTTCCATGGTTGAAAAAAAAGAGAGAGGCAGTGATCCCTCTGAGGCACAGGGTTGGTAGATGAAAGAAAAATTCCAAGATTTTAAATCCATAACACCCCTTCTGTTGTCAACTGCCCTTCTTACATCCAGCCATCCCCATAGAGCATTGGCAACCATGAGTTAGAGTGGGGTAGAGTACTGGCCGTTTCTCTCACTTGATAATGTCCAAGGCCAGTTGGACGGCTCTTGAGTTCTGCAACTTGACTTGATCCACCTTGTCATCCAGTGGCTTCTGCAGTTTGTTGTGTGGGGCTTCATATGGCTGCTTTCCATTTTTGGTTTGTCCCTAAAATGTGACAGGAACCATTAGTGAAAAGCATCCTGCTTTTTGTCCTCTGTCAGTTGGTTGTGTGGTGGAGCTTCCTCAGCATGTGTCACCTGCTCTTCTTCATCTGCTAGACCAAAGTCTTCACTTTCAGACCAGATTGTGTTTTGTGTCAGGGTTGTTAGGGTTTCCTATTCAGGTGTGCTGTGTGATCAGTGAAATCTACTTGCTCCATATAGCATGGGCGTCATGATGCATAGAAGGAACTTCTCCTCTGAATACCCACTCCAGCATTGGTAGCCGGGTGCCAGGAGTAGCTGTGCTTCTGTGCCAATCACTTCTGAGGCAGCTTGAACACCTGCACATGCTGCCAGAATTTCCTTCTATTTTGGAGTGTAATTGGCCCCAGGCGCTCTGTAGCCTTGACTCCAGAACACAAGAGTCAGCCTCAAGTCTCTCCAGGCTCCAGGAAGGACTATTCTCCCTGACTGTGGTATAGAGCAGGTTCTTCACCTCCTATCCTGTCCTGACTGGCCTAAGGGCTACCACATAAGCAATCTTGTGTTTGACCTGTTCAAAGGCTTGTTGCTGCTCAGGCCCCCACTGGAAATTATTCTTATGTGTTACAAGGTAAAGAGGGCTTACAATCTGGCTATATTCTGGGATATGCACCTTCCAGAAGCCTATGGCACCTAGGAAAGCTTGTGTTTCTTTCTTGCTGGTCAGTGGAGATATTTCTGTTACCTTGTTAAACACTTTTGTTGGGATCTGACAACATCCATCATTCCACTTCACTCCCAAGGACTGGATTTCCCGGGCAAGTTCCTTGACCTTACTCCATTTGATGGCAAAGCCATCTTTCAGGAGAATCTGAATGATTTTCTTTCCATTCTCAAAGACTTCTTCTGCCATGTTCCCCCATACAGTGATGCCATTGATGTACTGTAAGTGTTTTGGAACCTCATCCTTTTCCAATGCAGCCTGGATCAGTCCATGGCAGATGGTGGGACTGTGTTTTCATCCCTGGGGCAGTCAGCTTCAAGTGTACTGCACACTGCTCCAGGTGAAAGGAAACTGTGGCCTATGCTCTGCTGCCAAAGGAATGGAGAAAAATGCATTTGCAAGGGCAATGGTGGCACCACTTTGCTGCCTTGGATTCCAGTTCATGCTGAAGTTCCAGCATGTCTGACACAACAGCACTCAGTGGTGGAGTAACCTCATTCAAGCCATGACAGTCTACTGTCAGTCTCCATTATCCACTGGACTGGTGCATGAGCCAAATGGGGCTGTTGAAAGGTGAATGAGACTTTCTTGCTGACCATTCCTTAGCTCTCCAGTTCACAAAGCATCTTGCGGATGGGAATCACAGAGTCTCAATTGGTTCAGTACTGCCTGCAATGCACTGTCATGGTGGGAACTAGTGTTTGCTGTTCTCCCACTTGAAGAGTCCTATATCAGAGGGGTTTCCTGACAGACCAGGCAAAGCCTTCAATAGTCTAATCCATTCTGTCTCCACAGCAGCAATTCCAAAGGCCCACAGATGTCCTTTTGGTCTTTGACATACACATTCCTGAGGTAGTCAATGCCCAGGATACTGTTAAGTCTTGACACCCCTCTGACACCCCAGAAATGGAAATAGACTCTGTCCCTACATGTCCTGATTAAGGTACATTGAGTGCCAATGTCAACCAAATCCTTGAATTCTTGTGGTTCTGGTGTGCCAGGCCATTGGATTCATATAGTCCAGTAGACCCCATTGTCCCTTGCCTCCCCCTGGCTTGAGGCAGGGTCTCTCTAGTCTTGGTCATCATAGCTGCTTCTACCTCTGCATCCAGGAGGTACCTTCTAGTGGGTTGAACATGTCATCATCATGTCTGTTGTGCCTAGACATTTGGCCCTAGTGCTGCATTCACCCTTGCTGACTTCCCTTTGGCATCTGCTTTCTCCTTCAGCTTCTGTATTCTGGTTTCTAAAAGCGAAGCAGGTTTCCTATCCCACCAACTCATGTCTTCCCTATGCTTGAGTGGGAAGTACCACAAGTTGGTTTGTGGGGAGTATTCCCTCTCCCTAGCTGAGGGGCATCTGTGTCTGACCTTAGGAGCTTTATTTTGCACTGGTGCGAAATGAAAGCTGTTCTACTTAATAATCTCTTGAAGTTTTTGGTGGTTGTCTTTAATTAGCCTCCTCTTTGAAATTCCAGAGGTTCTCAGCCAGCTTTTCCACAGAAGAAACTTGGGTTTGGATGGAGCACTGACAGTGTCTTTATATGTCCACAGCTTCCTTGCCATAGCACCCACTGCTTCTTGTGTTTCACCCCACTGAAGGTCAGTGAGGAAGAAGCCATACATCTGTGGTGTGAGTCTCAATCACATTTGGGATCTACACCTGACATTGTCTGGTATTCTGGAGTCCGGCCCATTGCTGGAGAAAATTATAGCAAGCATGGCTAGCTCTCTCAGTCATTGGATCCCTTGTTCTGTGGTTTTTCAGGGGCCTTGCTGCAGCTGAAGATCTTCCTCACAGTGATATGTCCCCCTGAGACTCGCTAGGAGTTATTTCCAGAGGCAGAGAGGTTCTTGCTTCTTTAGGAACCTCTGTTTGATACCTGCATCTTGGAACAGGGGTCCTAGGTGTCTCACTCCAGGATGGTGCCATTGCCAGTGGTAGCAGCCAAGTCAATATGGACTCATCTGGTCATTGAGTGTGGTCTTCCTGCAGATTACTCAGCATGTCTAACAATAGGACTTGGTCATGATTTTGGGCTCTGATTCTTCCAGTGGTTGTGAAGGTCCTGGTTCCCTGTCCTTGTCAGCTGGGTGTACTGACAATTTTATGCTTTCTCTTTTGCATGGGTGCGACTGCTACTGGCTGTCGCTGCCCGTCTGGTTTAGCTGCTGCTTGGATGAACATTATATCTGTTGGTTTGTTTTCCGCTACACTGTCTATCTTCTCCTGTTAATGTAGGTGGTGCTGCACAGTTTAGACCATTATACTATAAGCTTTGACCAGGGTCCATCACATTGCAATGAGTTGGCCCTCTCTGTTACTGATAGAACAATTCCCCTTCAAGCACTCTGCTATCTTACAAGCGATCTTGTATTTGGTCAGGGGGAAGCTTCCAAACTATGGGGGCAGAATATTCCTTCAACATTCAGCCCATCTATCCCCACATCCCCATCCAGTCAGGATGGAATAGCTGTTTGACAGTCTCCCTAGCCCCTGGAGCAGGTTTCTGGACAGTGTCTCTGGTCTCTGGGGCAGATGTTGGGGTAGCTTCCCAAGAAATCCTCACCTTGTCTCTAAATGCTGAGTAGACCATAGTGAATAAACATGGCAGAATCATCAGCAAAAATATGGTATCTTTGGCTATTAGGGGGAACCCTAAATTCTTCAAGATTCCACTACCACACCCAAAGGAGAAATGAAAGGCTGAGCAAAATCACCTTCACTTGTGCCTCCTTTCAGGCTGAGTGGCATCATCAATAAACTCCCAGAAGTAGCAGCTTGCACCAGGCCAACTACACATCCCAAATAAATTCCATCATCTTGAATGCCACTGTGTCATAAACCCATTTTAGATAACACATTACCAAACCAATCCTAATCCCTCTTCCCATTTTGACAAAGATAATTACCAAAAACACATATGGGAATATATGCATGGCTAGGTGCCACACCCATGTGAATAGATTGATCAGTATTTTTTGCACAGAAGTTCTATATACAACACTCAAATGTTTTGGTCAAAGATGTTATTTTTTCAGTTGTTTCTCAGGCCTCACATTATATACCAATTATTTCTAGATTTTGGTCAATTTGGAGGAGCAGAAGTCTCCTCTCTTGGATTCAGTACCCCTGGTTTCTCCAGTAGAGAGAGAGACCATTTATGCCTGGATGTGAGTAAAAAAACCCGAATTTTTAAAGAAAACAAAACACCAAAAAAAACCAGAAAGGCACATTTAGAGAGAAAAAGTAGATACTAGAATTTTGTATAACTCAGAACGCTCACGTAAGTGTGTTCCTTCAAGAGATAAGAGCTATTTTCTCCCTCCAGAGGTGTTTTCTTCCTCCAGAGTTTTTTTTCTCCCATTAGAAGTTTTTCCCCAGTCCAGCGTTTTCTGCCCTGAATCCCTGTTTTATACCATAAATTCTGACATGTCCCTTGGAGGTGTAACAATCACATATTATAGGTGCGGTTTGGTGACTTTGGTCATACATGCATTGCACAACACATGTTCTCTTTCATTCACGTCCTGAGAGGTGTGTAAGTTAATATGTTAATGGGGCTTAATTAGGTTCTGCTGGATTTACAGAGAAAAAAAGGGTAGAATAAACACTTTGGTCCTCCTCCAGGAGAGTTCTCCTCCAGCAGAGTAAAGGCTGTCTGACTTTAGTCAGAGGGTCTTTCCGCGCATCATTATCTCCTTAATGAGCCAGATTTATAACAAGGATTGTTTTTTTGTGGTGAAGGCAGTGTGTCAATTGTCTGGTAGTGGGGTATGATGGTTTTTTGTGCCTCACCGAAGCAACCTCATAACAGGACTCCTTCCTTTGCTCCAGATCTCATTCAGTTGTTAAGTTTACTTAAGCAAGATGCAAGATAAGCAAATGGCCCAGCTCACGTTTTTCTCAATGAGCCTCATCAATTCTTCACTGTCTTAAAGAAACACTACAATTTTGACCATTTGCCACACCTGGGAACAGATTTTATAATCACACCAAAAGTTTGTCAATAGTAGGGTTTACATTTACTGCAGAATTCCTATTTATAATATGTTAGTTCAAATTAATTCAGTGCTCAAAGTGAAAGTTTCAGAAACTTTAAAATAAATTTTATGCTACTGAATTCCCAACAAACTACCTTGAAACCTGACAAGGACTGCTTCTGATGTATAATTACTTGAATGACCCAGATAATAAATACCAGCTCAGGTGATGTGATAATCTATATATCAAAACTCTTGCTCCTCTATCCTAGCAGAATGCTGTATTAGCATGGCCCAACATTTTTTTAGTACAACATTAGTGTTAATTGTTACAAATAGAGTCTCTCTTCCAAGGGGTGAAGAAAAAGCATAAATGGGATTGAATGGTAATTCATTGTATTTACCTTGTATGGCTGCCAGAGGCTCTCTCAGCTGCTTTCTCACTCCCCCTTCTTAACAGGAGAGCAGAAAGAAATAAGATGGAAAAGTTAATTGTCTGAGACAAAGGAAGCTTAAGAAGAAACTCAAAACCTGGACATGGAAACAAAGCAAAAAGGGGAATTTATTCACTACTTTCCATTGTCAGGCAGATGTCCATCCACTTCCTGGGAAGCAAGGCCTCAGCTCATGTAGCAATTGCTTTGGAAGACCAGCAGCATAATGACAAATGTCACCCCCTGCTCCTTCTTTTTTCCCCAGCTTTTATTGTTGAGCAGAACATCACATGGTACAGTGTATCCCTTTGGGCAGCTGGGGCAACTGTCCTGGCTCTGTCCCCTCACAAATTCTTGCCCACCCCCAGTCTACCAACTTTTGGTGGTAGTTGGGGGCTGTTGAGAGAAAGCTGTGATGCTCTTCAAGCACTTCTGTGTAGTAACCAAAACACTGATGTGTTTTCAATACCGTTCTAACCACTAGTGGAATGCTCAGCACTGTAAGTACTACTATGAGAAAAACAGCTCCATTCCAGTCAGACATTGTACATACAGACTCTTCCTTTTTCTTTTGTCTTACATTTTAAGCATCTACCCAGAGCAAGTTTGAGTTTGAATGTATTATTTTTTTTTCAGTGTATATAATTTTGTGTAGTATATTTGAGAGATTTTAAAATAGTGCATTAATACAGTTTACAAATGTACAAGGTATTAAGTCCTTTGGGGTTACGGATAGATGCATGACATCAAAAGTAGAATGAAAGTTCAGTTTTATCAAATAAGTTACATTCAGAAGTATACACAATCAAGAAGTCTCAGCTTTCCAGTCCTTTTTTTTAACTGAAGGAACAGCTTTTTTCAAAAAATAGAGTACTTACCACATGTCTTATTCTGCTTAGGGTATGTTTTTATGTCAGCAGGATACTTATGTATCTGGTATTGAGAAACTAGCTTTGCATGGAAGTTTGAATTTACTTAAAGACCTGACAGACAAAATTATAAACAAATTATATACTTTCCAATGCCAGACAATAAGATGTTCATGGACTCTTAACCGATTCTGTGAACATAATATTCTGTTATTCAGGGAAAAACTTGCTCACTTTTTCCTCCACTGCTATGGCAGACTTCCTCTCCTATATTATTACTGATTATTACTAATGCAGTCACCCTTCCATGAAAATCTGAAGATTAATTTGCAAAATTCAGCTATTCATATTGCACAATCTTTGTGCCACCTACTGCCTTTTCCTGCCACAGACAAGCAT
>VXBX01005579.1:4199-38309 GCA_013400415.1 Scytalopus superciliaris
GGATTTTTTTTTTTTTTTTTTTTTTTTTTTTGGCAATTAAGGCATAGACATGCATTTAATACAGATTGGTTGGCTGGGAAGAGTGGGAAAAACTCCTGAGAAGTACCACACCTCGTGCCTCGACGGGAGGAAAGTACAAAGCACGCGTGGAAGTGCAGCTGAGCCCCCCCCCCGAGCTGTGTCATCACCTGCACATCCCTCCTGCAAGACAGAAACTGTTTCAGGGGGGAAATAAATCACTTGGGAACACAAACCCCCGTGGCAGGGAGGCACGGTGACCCTCTCACAGACTGACAGGGCAGCCGCTTGAGGGTCAGGGAAGCGCTGCTGTCACTGCAGCTCCAGCGTCCAGACCTCTGGTGACAATGTCAGGCACTGCACGACGGGGAGTTGCACTCGGGCACAATAAAGAAGGGAGGCAGACCCTGCTCTTCTGGCTGTATTTAGTTTCCCTTCCTTTACTCCTGACCTGTTTGGGAGGTCAATGGGACTGAATCCATCCACATCAGGAGCATTTCCTGACTTTCCTCTCACGCTGCCTTTCTGACAAAACGGAGGGGTTTGGTTCAACAGAAGTGTCAATACACCTTTCCTCCTTTCCAGCAGTGGTGTAATTTGCCAGTAGCCTGACACTCCATGCCCACTGTCAAAGCTCTCTCATCCAGCCAACGAGGCACCCCAGGACATTAAAAACCCCCAGCCCTGGCTCTGTTCAGCCAGACTTACCAGTCTTCTTCCTTGTGCCTAGGAAAATTCTGTCGGCATTTCTCCAAGCCTTGCAAGTTGCCTTGAGGATACGCCATGAGGCTGCATGACTGATCAATTCCTCCCTCTTCTCCCATCCTCCATTTTCAGCTGATCTCTTCAGCTGATGGATAAAACAACAACAACAAAAAAAACACCAACAATTTTTTTAATTCCCGTGGCAATAAATAGATAGAGAGATTACAGTCAATTACCAGAAACTGCTATTGATCAAGGCTGGTTTAGAACTATACTTGCTTTCTACAATCAAGCTTACAATACAATTTCCCCTGCATTCAGCATCTATTTCAATTAAAACGAGAGGGGAGGAAATGCCACTTACTTTAAATAAAAAGCTTTCAAGCTATTCTTGCAGACTGCTTTGAGGATCTAGGACAGATCAAAGCTGCTTTGAGAATTCATCCATTCTGCTTCAATATATGATAGCTTATTGTCCACAGAAAAAATTAAGGCAGTATTAGATATCAAAGCAGCAAGTGCATTTTGGGTTTTCTAAGCAGTGGTCTCAAAACTGGTGAAGCCTGCCAGAATAATAACAGAGCAGTAATCCCTTCCATCAGAGAGACCAAGACATTGGCAATTGCAGGCACTACATCAGAAATTGTTTCTTAGTCAAGTTCTGTCTTCATAGTTAGGTCATCTGTATGGATCAAAAGTCTCGGTCAATACCAGCTTCTCAAAACTGACTGCAATCAGTCAATTATGAATAAGTTAGGAATGGAGGTTTACCCCAAACCTAATCCCTTTGCTGATTAGGACTTTATTCTAATTTCCAGCCTAAAGGCATTCATGGGAAACAGATCCTTTTGATCCTTGTTTTGGCACTGTCCTTTGAGTAACGTGCCTTTTTTTGCTGTTCGGAGCCTCGTCCTTACGTAACTGCAGATAGCAATCACATTTCCTTTCAGCTTTGGGCCAGGTTTAGCAGACCAGACTTTTTGGCACACTGCTTATGTGATAGTTCATCTTTCTTCTGAACTCCCAGCTCTGCTGTTCTCTCTGTTTGCTCCAGCCCGAGTGTGTCTTCCTTTAATAAAGGTATCTATGCAAAATAGCCTAAAAGAACTCTCTCTCACCAAGCTTCTGCACTGTTCCCATCACTCTCATTTCTGCTGTCGCTCTGCTGTGTCTTCTCAATATTTCTTTCCTCTGTCTTTCTACTTTCTTAGGTTTGTGCTTCCTCCTGCCTCCTCTCATTCCCACTTGCACTGCTTCAGTTCTGCTTCTTTTCTTCACTGATGCTTTTCTCATCGAAGGTCAAAGTAAGTGAGAAAAGTGTCGGGTCCTCCTTTCCAAACCTGTTGATTGAACATGCTGAAGAATAAGTGATCTGTGGGGAATAGGATTTATTGGGCTGTTAACTTGAATGGAGCTGTCTGGTTCAGCCTGTCAAGTTTCTGAGCACAATTTCTCCCTCTATGGCTCCACAGCTGCTTTTCCTCTTTCTAAATGTACTTCGAAGGGCTTTTGTACCAGTGTGTGAGGAGTATGGGTAATACCTAATTTAGGGGATGGGAGAACCAGACTTCACTGTCTATCAGAGCTGTTTTCATGCCCTTAAAATGTATTTTTCAAGGCAACTGCTCCTGATACTTCATGGCTATATTGCCTTCCATCCTTTGGAATTAGAGCTGCTGTCCTGATGGGGTTTTGTCTCTTTCTTTGGAGGCAACCTGTGTTAGCACAGCAAGAAATGTCTTCACCTGAAGTTCATTTTGAACTTGTGATTAAAATCAATTATTTTTATGATGGAGGTACCTATTTTGCCTATGTTTCTACCTTAAAGATGGGACAAACTCCAGATCTTGTAAATTAAAGGATAGAGAAGGTTTAAGTGAGAGAAGAAACCCTTCTGCCATGCCAGGGCACACCATTAGCTGATCATTAGCAGGTTCCACACCATATTTATTTTTGTGTGCTAAATGCTGTAGCAAGGTTAGTTGACAAATAAATAAATGCGTTGACGTTGAATACTCAAGGAATTTTTAAGTGGTACAAAAACTGCAGTGAGAATTCAGACTGTAGCAACCCTGACATTGTCCCTTTAAATTACACTTAATAAATACCAGGGAGCTGAAGTGTTCTGTGGTTGTGCATATATTTGTAACAAACGGTTGCACAAATATTTGGCTCCTAACGATGAACTAAATGGTATGACATTTGCCAGGGAAAATTAATTACTTTAACGTGTGTTGTATAAAATATGAGATAATCATGTAACCTATGTGTATGCTGTACAGTGTTGCTGAGTGACTAAGTTATTACCAAAGGAAATTTATGAGAAATAAACAAGAAATAGTCAGAGATGCTGTAAATGTCATGTTATGCTCAAGGGCCTTTTACGGCTGAATAATTTTTATGTGGATGAGGAGGACGGGATCATGCTGTGAAAAATCAAGTTAGAATGAGTTAATCTTTGTATTTGCACATAATTTTATTGGTATTTAATGTAGCTATGATGTTTCTGTTTCAAATTGTAGGGACAGTTCATAGTGAAGATGACAAGATCAAATCAGACTGAACTGAGTGATCCAGCGTTGTCTCAGCATCAAATTTTAAGCTGTCTGTGTTCAAGAAGAAAAGCTGCCTATTAAAGAAATGAGAAACAAAGTGGTCCTGATAGTCAAGTCATGGCTGCTGGTTTGGGCAAAATCTAACTGCCTAATTTATGTGACTTTTTGGAAAGGTGAAGTAATCTCCCTTAGAGGTCTTGCCTTCTCTGTGCCACTCTCACGTCTCACAGGCAGGGAAGGTTCAGTGACTGCCAGAGCTCTGCCCTCCTCTCCCACCAGGATGTTCTGCAGAGTCTGCATGAGGCTGTGTACAGGAGGAAGACATGGAAAGCAGTGAACTGGAGAAATATGAACTGGCGAGGGAAAAGCAGATACACACATTTCTTCTCAGACAAAGAGTGTAGAGCGTGACAAACCTGATCTCTAAATAGCAGCAGGAAATAATGCAGTAAAAAATCACGTCCATTACATTCTTCCTCTCTCATCTAACTAAGAAACTCGGATAGATGAGGGTCTTTCTTTAGCAGATAACAGAATAATTTAAACAAAAACAGGGTTGATTGGTTTGTGGGGGACTTTAATTACACCCATAGTTCTAAAGAACATGATAAACTGGGGCACAGCCCGCTCAGCAAGTGTCACTGGCATTTTGTCAGAGAGCAGTACAGAAAGCAGCTTCCCAGGTGGTGATCCTGGAGTCCTGGAGTTCCTACCATGGCAGAGGAACAGCTGGGGAGCTTGAAGGTGGAGAACAATGTTGATGAGAGAGTTCGGGATCTGTAAACCTCAGAGAAGGAAGGCAGGATAACACCAGCCTGAAGGCAAAGGACTTGAAGGCAGAAGACTTTAACACACACAGAGGATATTGGCAGGTAAATTCCTTTGGGAATCAAATCTGTGGAAGAAAAGAGCTCCATAAAGAGTTGATGGTTCATTAAATTTGAAAAAGAATAAACAAAAGACAGTAGCAACAGAATCACAAAATATCCCAGTATGGTAGAGAGGATAGAAAATGCAGCAGGAGCTATCTGTGAAATCACAAGCTCTTCAATGATCTCAAGTATAAGGAGGGAGTGTACAGAACATAGAAACTAGGTCAAATATCTAAAAATGAATGTTAAAAAAACCCTCAGCATGAGCGTACAGAGACAAAATCAGAAAGTCTAAAGCACAAAATAAAATACTTCTCCTATTCTTTGCTTATACTAATAAAACATTTTAAGGGCATTTTTGATAGCAACAAAAAGGGAAACCAAGGGAGGAATTACTCTATGGGTAGGAAAATTGGTAGGTAATGCTGAGAAGCTCATAAAACAGTACCTTTTTTAAAGAACACTAGAAGAGGACAAGGACAGTGCTTCTGTTAAAAGTAGGGGCAGGGAACTGTGGATCCAGGGAATTAGAAACAATCACCATCCCTGTGATTCCTAAGAAAAGACTAATACAACTGATCAGGTGATTTATAATTCTGTGAAGTTTTAAAATGAAGTGAGGCTTGATATGATTTGCTGTTTTGCAAATCCACCAGATTTAGGCAAGGAAACAGGTGTTGTGAGTACAAGAGAAAAAATATGGGCCACACACAACTGTGTGTGTGCTGGGGGTTAAGGGGGGCCTGGACAGACCTACCACAAATACACTTGGAGGGAGGCAAAATGTGAGATCCCCTCTGGTTCCTTCTGCCAGTGCTTATCCAGGTGCCTCCACTGGAGACTGTGGGGTCTGTAACTGCTGTGAAATTGAGGGAGCACCTCAGCTGAAGGGATCTGAGAGGGAGAGGTGAGTGGTAGCTTGTGGTCTTGCAGCTGGGAGCAGTCGTGGCCCTTTTAAAAGAGGACGTGCAGTAAGAAGAGAAGGATGTAGGGAGCAGGATGAGGGCTGGTGTGGCTGTTTGCTGAGTAGCTTTGAGGATCCTGGGCTTCTGAGGCGAACTGCAGGAAAAAGTGTGGCCAAGGAGAAGATCCCAAAAGCCTTGCAGATAAGAGGGAGACAACCTTCACAGTACCGACAGCATCTTGATGTAGTTCTGCATCCCAGATAGTTGGGCCAATGCCTTAAGGAGATCAGCAAAGATGGGGAAATTCTTTATCTATGTTTGTTGGCCATAGTGGCTAAGACATGACAAAAAATGATGCAGTTACACCAGAAAAGTGCTCTAGAAGTGAGGATGGTGAAAAAGAGCATCACACTCCCTGAGTATCTTCATCTCCCACTGCTTGTAACAACAGGTTAGACAGATTTCTGCCAGGTATGGCTCAGGTACAGCTGATCCACCCCAAGGTCAGTAGGGATGTTGTAAATGAGTGTGTGCATTGTCTTCTTTCAGCACTGTGTTTCACCCAGGATATTAAGGTGTGTCTCTGCAGTGATGGCCAGGTAGGAACCCCACTGGAAAGGTGAGGGGATGGGAGGCCTTTCACTCACAGCATTCTGCCTCATCTTTTGTTCCCAGGTGCACATTCAGACTTGTCCCTGTGGTCGCTTTTCCTCCTGCACAGCTGGTGACTGTATTCTATTCTCACCCAGAAACAGCTGAGGAGATCACAAGGACCCATCCAGCAGGTGGGATATATTGTCTCTGGAGGTGGCTGGGCCACACCTCAGGGAGAAACACAAAAAGTGTGTGAGTGGGTAACTAGTGAATAAACTGTTCCTTGGTGGAGGAAGAATGGCAAACAAGAGAATCCAGCTTCTACATGAAGAGGTTTAAGTCCTAATCTGAAGCGCAGCTACCCTTGGGCTGCTCGTGTTTCAACCCCTCTGTTGTAACTGCTGGCAGTCTCATCAGCTGTGCAGTGGATGACATTTTCTTTAATTCTGCAAGGCTGTCAAGGCAATGAAGCTTCATCCCCTCATTCTATGGAAACAGCCTCCCTCTTTTCTCATCCCCTGCCTTTCTGTGTCACTGATGGGTTTTGCTCTCTTACCATGAAAACGTCAGAAGTGCCAGGTCTGCCTGCTCTTGGCTTCCTTGGCTTGTGTGGTTCTGATTGCTCCCTCTGTAAATCAAACAGCTTTCTCAGTCTTCATTTGGTTTTATTTTTTCCAACTCCCCTAACAATTTTCATGGATCATGCCTTATACTTCCGTGTCTTGATAGAGAAAGGGATAACATTAAGCTCTGTTTTAATGGAGAAAACCAGGTTATTCTGAAGGATGGTGGAGAACAGTAACCTCTTGTGAGATCCTTGAAATACCTCCCAGGAGGGAGCCAGAGCTTGCTCTTGTCTGCAGAGAGGTCTGAGTAAGCTCCTTAAGTTAAATCCGCTCTTCTGAGCAGGTCTCTGCAGAACATTAGGCTGACCAGAATAAGATCCAGTGTTCCAGAGGAATCCCTAAACCTTAATGGCACTGAAATGTCACAATATTCAGTCTATTTTCCACTTCATTCCAAGCCATGTTTGTGATTTGACCACGGTTTACACTGAGCTTCCAGGTGAATGTCCCAGTCTTTCTCTGACTTTGCTGGCTGTGATTTAGGACCAAGCACTGTGCAGGGGTCTTCAGGTCAGCCCATCCACTGGACATGATTTTGCATTAATGAGCACCAGCACAGCTTTGTTGTCCCACTGCCCACATGCTCAGACTGGACAAAACCTCTGGGAATTCTTTTCTCTCCATTGGCTCAGCCTAACCTAATAACTTTGCATCACCTTCAAATGTTGCTCCCCCACCTCTTTTCCAGATCACGAAGAGATACTGCAAATGCCACTCATTGTGTTATACAACTCATCAGCATATTAATATTAATACAGGATCTAAAAAAGAAGACTGAGAAAACATTCTGGTTACAAAGACAGGAGATGCCAGGATAAAGGGTTCTTATGTAGTTGTGATCTAAATCCCTCTCTACAGCACTACAGGTTTTAGTCATGGCTGTATAGACTATTATTTAGAGGAGTTTAGAAGGCAGCATAGATTCCAGACTAGATGGATTGTTTTCTGACCAAGGGTGCAGCCCCTGGGTAAAGGGACTGTCACTCTGTAGGCACAGAGGAAATGCAGCACCACTTCTGATCTGTGCTGGCTGGACAGACAACAAAAAAGGGACTTTGAGATGCAGAGGAAGTTTTTCTCCTAAACTCTTTTTTTTTCCTGTTTTATGAAGAAGAGGGGAGAGAAGCTGTTACCTTAATTCAATGCAACATTGCATCTAGAAAAAAAGACTGTTTAGTTAGTAATTAATTTATTTATATCCACGGGGTAGTAATTTCACTGACTCCTATCAATAAGAGTCCAACTATTTGAATAACATGGAAAGCATCAGTGGCTTCTTGACATTTGCCAGTCTGGTTTGAGACAGCTGATGAAGAGAGGCTTTGGAGGGTTCTAGAGCCCACCTTCCCACACCTACAGGTGAGGGAGATGGGTGCTTCAGGGTTGCATGACAAAGTGGAGAGGGAAAACAGGCACACATTGAAACAGGAGGCTCAGACTGGACACAGAGGAACTTGTTCCCCACAAGGACAGGCATGAAGTGGAGCAGGTTCCCCAGAGAAGTTGTGCAGGCTCTGTCTTGGAGGTTTCCAAGTCCTGTTTTACTCAAGTCATGAGCAACATGGGTTGATCTCAGAGCTCATCTTTATTTGAGGCCCCCACTCATCCATAACTTTCATCAAAGTTCCCTTTCATCCCATATCCTCTATTCCAGGATTGCTTTAACATTGTTGTTGGCAGTGCATCTCCTACAGGTGGGATCAGCTTGACTGGAGCTCAGCTCCTCAACACCCCTCTCTGCAGCTACTTCTCCCCCCAGAGAAAACAAATTATGCTCTGGCCAAGGGAACTTGGTGTTGTGTCACGTGTTGGAAGGTTCCCCATATGTTCCAGGTGAGCAGTAACTCATCTAGAACAAGATGTGGGACAAGCTGTGAAAGGGGGGAAACCTATGTCAGGCTACATTTGAACCTTGTAACCTCAACACTGTAATTTCCTCAATTTGTGAAATACAGAAATGTGCTTCTCCTGCTGTGTTATGGACCTCGTTATGGGCACATTTTGCAGGTCATCTGTCACTGCAATTGCACTACTGAGTGTATAGTGGAACTGCTTTTGCAAAAGTAAGATTATTGAAAAAAAAATGCCTCCGATTAGGGATATTACTAATTTACTTCACAGGTGTAATGACAGAGTTTTGACACCATTTAGGAATACACAACATCAATCTCAAATTGACTGTGTTTTCACGCCTTGTTTTCCTTGACCAGCACATGACCAAAAAAACAAGAATCCGTTCCTAAACCACTTTACGTTTATGAAGTGTTTTGCTTCACACGGGAAACATTCAGTGCTCAGGTGATTGCTCACTTCATGCATTTCCCCCGTGCTGAGAGTCTCCTGACAAGAAGCAAGTACACAGGTGGGCCAAAGGCACTCTGGGGTGGCTTGTGCTGCCCAGCCATGGTGACATCTCTACACAGAGTACACAGAAGGTCCCAGCCACAATCCCCTTTCACCTCCTGTCTCCCCCTCAGAATTCCTTCACGTTAGAACCCGCTCAGAACTGGAAAAAGGAGACGCTGGTTTCTCCATAATTTCTATAATAAGGAAAGCAAGTATCCCAACTTTCTTCTTCCCTGTGGAGAGTTTTACAGGCCTAAATTCACTTCTGTGTGTGTAAACAGCTGGGAAAGGCTGACCTTGAGCTGTATCTATACTGCTGTATCTATACTGCTTTTTTTCTGGATTCCTAGCCCAGAAGTTTGGCAGATTCAATGAATTTTGCTCTGGGACAAGATCAGATTCACTGAAATGGTTAGAAACTTTATTAAGTGTTAAACATGCAGTGGTATTAGAGAAGTAAAGTTAATTTAATTGTAAATAAGAGCCAAAATTCAATATAATCAGATTAATACAATGAACTATAACAAGATCCATTGAAACAGAATGATGCAATATCAACTGCATTTGCAGTTTGATTTGGAGAGGAAAAAAGTATACCTGGGACAACAGTCACCAGAGTATCACTGGGAGGTTTTCTGTTGTGCAGTTTTTCAAGAACAAGACGTATTTACTTGTCAACTGGAAATTAGACCAGTGAGACTCAATTAATGCATGATACTGTTCCCTTTGAGCACAAACATGACTCAGAAGCAGTTCACAAAGAAGACAAGCTCTTGCTTAGTTTAGCAACATGGCCTGCTTAGTTCTCAAAGGGACCCATCAGACTGAAATTAGGCAGTTAACAAAAAATCTAAATAAATTCAGACACTAACAGATCCTGGGATCCCTCTGCTGATTTATACAGCTTTGAAATCACATCTCTCCATATTTTTTTTTTTGGTTTTTTTTTTTTGGTCAAGGGTCCCTCAACTTTACAGTCTGCACATCAAATGACAAGTCACACATAACATGATTTCAGCCCAGTACCAAGAGAAAGGGGCTGTGTTTCGTCCTGTGCTGTGGCTGACCACACCAGTCCATGTTTCTGGTGCTTAGTGAGCCACGATGAGGATTGCTGTGGTTGCTCTGGTAATTTAAAGCACGAAGATTTTACAGGGCCAAGCTGACAACAAGAGCTGAGCATAGGAAGTGTCTGCCTTTCCTATCATTTTGACTTGAGGTCCTGGAAAAGGGAAAGAAAATCATTCCATATGAAATGTGGTCACTCTGGCCACGACACCTCTCTCAGCTGAGACACTCCTTGGGGTGCAATGTCTGCTGTGCTTTGCTGCAGGCAATTTACAGGAGGTTTGAGTAACTGTGATGATATTTGGAAAAATAACCCAGCCCCCTTTTTAAAAAAACATTCCAGGCTGAGCAGTTTTGTATTTGGGAAGAAGAGGAGTTGGGAGTTGTTTGTATGTTTTCAAACATGAGCTGTATAGAGGCTGGGGTGAGACTCTCTGCTGTAGAGACAAGCTGGATCTCAAGGCTATAATTTGGTTGCTTAAACAGAGACACCCTGCACGGTGTGAAACACCCTACAGTGTCCAAGTCATCCATGTGTAGCTGGTGGGGATGAGACAAAACCCCATATGGATGGCTCAGCTATACCCAGAGGTGTCCAAAGGTTGCTGGACCCCTCAGTTCAGGCACCTGAGTCCTGCCCCCTCTGTTGCCCCACCAGAGGTGGTACCCAGAGCCACAACATCTTGTTTGCATGTGGGGATGGCACTTGTACTAAAGAGATCCATCAGGTCAACTTCTGGATGCTTAGGAGGGCAAAACGCCCGAAGGACTTTGTTGTGCCTCTGTGAATCCCTCAGCATCACTAGGCTGCCTGAAAAGCCTCTCACTGTACTAGATTAGTACATCCCAAAGTCACAGGAATTCTTAGCTGGAAGGACACCCTCCCAAATCCTTACTGCCTCATGCACTGATACAGGGCTGAGCATTTCTGAACCATCAGTGCTGAATGGTTCCATAATCTTCTCTTTGAAAAGGTGAACAGAACATCTCTGGGTTATGCCTTCCAGTGCTGCATGGTTCCCATCACTAGGAAGTTTTCTCTATTCCCTTACTTAAATCTTCTTTGCTTCAGTTTAAACGGATTTCCTTTTGTCCTTCTTTTGATGGACATGATGAGCCGTTGATGATAATCCTTTTTATAACAACCTTGTACCTACTGGAAGACAGAGACAAATTTTCTGAGAGCCTGATTTTGGCTTTAAAATAACTCTTCCAAATTATTTTGTACCACTTGGCCACAAAACAGGCAGTTTTCATAAAAGAAAGAGGCAGGAATGAGCCTTTGATAACCATCTCTCTCCCTCTGCAAAGGCAGGTTTTAGTCCTCTGAGAGGAGACTTGACAGACATTAAATTGATACTCTTATTTAATAGTGTCATGTGCGATCTGTAAATTCTTTTAGTGAGATAATGGTTTGCAATTCTGTTCCAACAAAAATGTTTGGAGACTTTAACTGACTGGTGCCTCCAATCCTGTACTGAATGTGCAGTGGCCTAAGTCACAAGTTGCTGAGCCAAGGAAAGGTACATTAGGAATCTGGGTAGTAACACTATAGAGTTGTTACTTCTTTTAAAGCTGGAGATCAGGAAAAGCAGTGCAGATAATCAACAAAACCAAAATAGAATCATTTTATAAATCACTCAGGAGCTCCTTCTCATCCAGGTGGGACTAATGATGCTGCGTATGTGGCTCTGGGTGTGAACCTTGTGTTGCACATGTCCACATCTCCTCCTCTCTTCAGGAAGAAACCTCTTGCATGAAACTCGATTTGCCTTCTCTGAAAAATGGAAAGGAACAGGAACCCTCTCTAAAATCCACAATCAGTTGGCATTGCTGCTGCTCATCCATGGAAAGTACTCACAGCCTTTGAAAAGCAAACTGTGGGTGCCTCACACCACCATTCCAGTTTAGATTATGGGGCTGGGGAGATCAAGTCCATCCCTGCTAATCCTCTTCTTGAAGGGGAAGAGGCAAAAGCAATGAACAAACAAGTCCATGTGTCTCCCAGTGTTGAGCAGGCTGGAAGAAACTCAAACCCAAAACTGGGAATAATATATATTGGACAGGAATGGTTTCACTTTTCACAGTCTGTAGAAACAGTTGTGCTCAGATTTCACTCAGCAAACACCAGTATTGCGTGTTATATGGCTCCTTGGTGGTGCAACATGATAGCAGGGGGGACAAAAATGATGGGGGACAGCGGCGGGCACTGCCTTGTCAACAGGAATTGAAGCAATGCCCATCCATTATGTGACCTGAGGAGCAGAGCACTCTGTAGTTCTGTAGACTTGTTTGCCTTTCCCAAAACACCCACACTGTAGCACGGGCAGTGCAGGGCAGTGCTGTACCCTCCTGCCTCTGTAGCCTCCCCCAGGGAGCTTGGCTGCCTCTGTTTGCAGGACCCAAGGCCCAGGTCTGACACAGCACAGCTGTGTAACCTTGAGTGGGGCTGCTGAGAAAGTCAGCACACAGATAAGAGAGGCACAATTAGAGGCAGAGGTAGGGATGTTCATACAGGCTTGCTGTAGAGCTCAAGAATTCAAGAGGGAAAACACCTGCAGGGAAACATTGAATCCTTTAAAACAAAAAAGACAACAACCAAAAGTGAGGCTGTTTGAGGGCTGGTCAGAAATTAGGGGATGGTCAGGTTGTGTCCTTGGTGTTACCTCCCACTGCAAAAGAATGACCAGCTTTTTTGAGATGCCTGCCATCCCTTGAGGTAAAGGTCCATGTGCTGCTCTGAGCCCCTGATGTCCCTGCCAGCCTCAGGGGTTCTGTTCCACACAGGGAGAGATGCTGCTGCAAAGCACCAGGGGTATAGCCGTGTCCTGTCCATGTTCCACGGTGTGGAACAGCAGGAATTAACTCTGACACCTCGAGGTGAAGCAAGGACTCAGGTGGGCCAGTGCACAAACCCCAGGAGGATGGTGTCTGCCTGGACACACACACGTGCATACACACACAGCCACTCTCTGGGCCACCACCAGATTCCCTGGCCCTCAGCAGGATAATTCCAGCTGGACTCAGTCATGCCTTTATTTTCCCCAAGTGCTGAAATTCAGCCAAAGTTGAGTTTGGACATCCAAAACAGCACAGCAGCTGCCAAGCAGAGCAGAGGGCTGTGTTGGAAGATGAGCCGCTCTCCATGGGGAGCTGAGGAGGAGGGGAGTTTCTCCTCAGATGGGAGCAGGACTGAGGTCTGCCCAAGGTTCCATCTCTGGGTGGCCATGTCTCCAGGCATCCTGTCAGGGTTGGCCTTGGCAGCTTTTTTCCCTCTGCAGTGCAACTGCACGGTGGTCCTGTCAAATCTCCCAGCCTTGGGAACCACACAAGAATTGCAGGATCTATGAGGGTCTGTCGGCCACCCTGCAGGGATGATCATATCCCTCTGACTCCGATCAGGATTTGAGCCTGCACAAGCCTTGGGGAAGACCCTCATGGCAGGTGCTGTGTAAGAGTACTGGGCAGGGTGGCTGCTGTGGGTGGGGAGCACCTGGATGATGCCTTTGTGTCCCTGAACGCTCCTCTCATTTCCCCAGTGGTCATTATTCTCACACAGGCTGCTGCTCCCACAGCTCTTGCCTCACTGGTTTTCTCCAGCCAGCCCAGTCAGAGCTGTGCTGCTGCTGCTGGGCACTGTGGAAGCACTCAGGAAAGCATCTTTTCCACTCTTCAGCTAGCATCTTCTGGCAGAGGATTCCTCCTGCCAGCTGGAGAGGGACTGGTTTATTCAACCACGCCCTGCAGAGGCTGCTCCCCTTGAGAGGTTCAGATGTTTCCATCCCATGTCCTTGTCTCCTTTTTCCCCTCCAAGCAGAGGTCCCTGTGGTGCTCCCTGAGGAAGTGCAGCTCTAGGAGAAGGCAAATGAAACACCCTCTGCACCTTGTGACCTTCCTCCTGCCTGGTCTCACTCCTTCAGCCCCTCTCCATCTCCAGCTGCCCCGGTGCCTCCAGCTGCTCCATGCTGAGGGTGGGATATGTCTGGGCTGCGAGGCCATAGCTGGTCATCCCTGCCATGGGGATGGCTGGGGATAATGGGACCTGATGGGGGTAATGGGAACTTGCTCTCCCAGGCAACACAGGATTCAACCAGCTCACAATACCAAGTGGAGTAGTTTACTTGTTTGTTTGTTTGTTTTTTAATTTGGTTTTTATTGGCAGCAGTTAAACTATTTTATAAAGGAATCATGTTTCTTTCTGAAATACACCAAGCAATAAAAGTGTGTAGACTAGATGAGGGAAGGTGTATGTAGGTATAGATCCTTTCTTATTCAACCTGTGGATGAGAAACTGCATAGTTCACATATTTACAGAGCTTTGCAAAAGGTTAGCAGTTACCTCTTCCATAATATATATTAATGTAGGAAAAAACAACATTTGAAATTGTAAAAATGTCAGAAACCCTTTGGAATAGTAATTCATGAGTGTACCATTGCCAAGACCTCTTATCCTATTAACAAGAAAGGATTTACATCGAGAAATTCTATTAATGGAGGCTATTTGCATAAATCTTTTGTGCAGCAAACTCCAAATTGTTTGTGTTATACATACTTCTCTTGTGGCACGTCTGTTAAAATACTGTATTTTTAACAGTATGTTCATGTTGACACTTATAAATCTACCAAGCCATGACTCACCAGTGTCTCGTCTCTCCTGAAGTCAAGGGCAGTCAAGCTTACAGATCTGTAAATGACAAAACTTCATTAAACACTCACCAGTCCTCAGTAATTCCCTTTCCAGTAAGTTACCACAATTGTTCCACAAAAGCTTTCAAGCATCTCTGTCTCTTTTTACAATCCTAGGATGTGATTTATTACTCCAGTCCGGGTGCTCTGAGAACTTTTTAATAGTACTAATTGCCTTATTATCCACTGCAGTGTGAGAGTAAAACCTTTTGACATTTTCCTTCCTTCCCTGAGGGAAACAAATCCCAATTCCTGGGATATTGCCTTCTGCTGCCTCTGTGATTACTGGGGCGAGGAATTCCTTTAGGCCCTTTGCCTTATCAGCCTCATCTGTCACCAACTTTCCCTTCCCATCTCTCTAGGTGCTCCCTCATCACTTTGCATCTTCTGTTATTCTGGGGTTTTTTTTATCTCTTCCTTTTAACTTCTGGTGTCAATCTTAATCACATATTCTATTCCTTATTTTCTATCAATGTACTTTTTCACATCAGGCTCTGTGATACTTACCTTGCTCTAGTTTACTATTTTTAAATTAGTGTAGGAGTGCCTATTGGAAAAAAAAAAAAAAATCAGAGAGAGAAATGCATTTTTCTGGCTGTTCCATATTTAATAATTTGCTGCAACAGCTCCAAGACCACATACACAAATTCCTGTATGTCACCTACCAGAGGATCTCAATTTTCTAAAAAGCAAATTTAATATAAAAAAAAAAATAATAAAAAAAGGAAGACAGATCTCTAACCTTTCCAATGCTGATATAATAAATACATTTGCTTTATTTATTTTTATTTTTTTAGGGAAAACACAGAATTACTTGCAGTACCACACCCCCTAGGTGTCTCTTTTTCCTGCTCAGTGTGAACAGTATGAAGAGACAAGCCACAGAAAGGATTTATGTTGTGTGTTCAGATGGGAGGGAACACAAGGCTAAACCCAGGGGGAGGACAGAGGGGCTGAGTGGGATAAACCCTGACTTTCATAGTGGAGGGGACCGCTGGAGTCTTTGCTCACAGGACGATGGTTTGTCACCAGTCAGGTTGGGTCAGCACAGCTGTGGCTTTGTTCAGCCAGATCCTGTAAAACCCGTGAGGAGGGAGAACCCACACCTGCCCTGGGTGACCTGTCCCATTGCTGCACCACCCTCCTGATGGTAGACCCTTTCCTAATGTCCAGCATGACTCTCCCAAGCCACAACCTGGGCTGCTACCCCTTCTTGAGGAGGGTTGGGTCCTTTGTGAGTCCCCTTCAGGTAGCTGTAGGCTGCCTTAGATTGACCCTCAGCCTCCTCTTCCCCAGGCTGACCAGCCTCAACTTCCCTAATAGCTCTGAGGCTTTAGACCCCTCTTCAGCTTAGGTGTTTTCCTTTGGAACCTTTCTTATTTCTCCACATCTCCCTGCAACTGGAGGGCTCTAAAGCAGTCATGGTATTCCAGGTGTGGTACAGACAGGCAGATCACAAATTTGCACCATTGCTGGCCATGCTCCTCCTAAGGCACCTCAGCATGTGGTTTCAGGGTTCACAGAAATTCAATTTGAGGTCCACCATAACCTCCATGTCTTCCCCAGCATGGCTGCTACTCCTGCAGTGGCTACCTATGGGCTTCAAAAGGCAGAGAGAACTGGGACTGAGCCTGGAAAAGAGAAGGCTCCAGTACATATATATAGCCTTCCAGAACCTGAAGGAAGCCTACAGGAAAGATGGAGAGGGAGTGTTTACAAGAGCATGGAGTGAGAGGACAAGAGGGAATGGCTTCAAACTGAACAGTGGCAGAGATATTTAGGTCAGAGATAAGGAATACATTCTTTACTGTGAGGATGATGAGGCATTGGAACAGGTTCCGTAGAGGGGTTGTGGATGCTCCATCCCTGGAAGTGTTCAAGGCCAGATTGGATGAGGCTTGAAGAAACCTGGTCCAGTGGAAAGTGTCCCTACCCATGGCAGGAGGTTGGAATTGAATAATCATTAAGGTCCCTTCCAACCTAAGCCATGCTGTGATTTTATGACTTCTTCTCCCTGCTGGACTCTGTGAGGTGGCTCTTTGTGCAATGCTCAACTTCTCAGCTTTGCCTTTGGACTGAAGCTCACAGTTCAGCCCGCCAAACGCCTCTCCTGATTTGGTGACATCCTCCATCTGTTAAGGGGCCACATTCTGGCCCATCACACACATCTCTGATGAAGACACTGAGCAATATTTGTGTGGCAGCAGTCCCTGATGTCCTCTGCCTGCCACCCCTTCCAGCTGGACACCAAGGCATCGATCACTGCCTTCAGGGCCTGGCAGTGCCCACCTAAGAGCTCCTTGCCTATAGAGCCAGTCATTTCATCAGAGAACAGGCTAGTTAAGCATGACTTGCCCTTGGCAAATCACCTTGACCATGTCCAAATCACCTCCATGCCCATGGCAGTTCAGCATGCTTCATGGAATTCTTCTCACCCAACCTCAGCACCGGCAGGCAACTCATGGACCAGGCTGCCTTTAAAAACAACAGGGAAAAATGTGTCCTTCTAGGTCAGATCCACCCAAGCCACTGGAATGTCTGTGAGGATGATGAGGCACTGGAACAGGTTGCCCAGACAAATTATGGCTGCTCTATCCCTGGGGGTGTTCAAGGTCAGGTTGGATGGGGCTTGGAGCAACCTGGTCTAGTGGAGGGTGACCCTGCCTACAGCAAGGGGTTGAAACTGGATGACCCTTAAGTTCCCTTCCAACATCATCCATTCTATGATTCTGTGATTCTGTGGTTTACAGTAAGGTAGATTTGCCACAGGACACCAATATAAGCAGGCTATAGGATAGCCAGCTCAACATCTGTGTTCAAATTCCACTTCTTGTGCCTTACTCTTAACTCCCACACAGTGAGCAGCCCCTGGTTTCAGGGTTCTGGGCAGACAACCCAAGGGTCTCAAAGCCTAACTAGAGATTCCTGGAACAACATGAAAAGAGACAAAATATGTGTATCCCTTCCAATATTCATTCTACCATTGCTTTCATAGACAAACTGGAGCATGTGTGGCTTTACTTTCACAACCAACCTCAAAACGAAGCTCCTACAGGAGCCAGCATGCAATTTAGCTTTTGAGTTTGGAAACTAAATATCATATTTGATGCCATATAAATAGAAAAACATACTATTAATGTTGTAGAAAGGGAATTTCTCAATGTTTTTAAACTTAACAATCATACACTCTTATAGGAGCATTAAGAATATAGATTCCCCAAATGCTGTTAATTTTCATTCCTCCTCTTTACTGTCCCAAGTGGATTTTGAAACAGTATTTGGCAACACTTGATTTTCAAGCATTCCTTTCATACATGTGTAGGGCTTTCTTACATGTACAGATTCATTGAGATGTGTTTTGGCTTAGATTTCTGTCTCAGCAACATCTAGGTTATCAAGGCATTTCGATTGTCTCATTGGAGAGGATTTGAAATCTGTAAATAAAAACCTGCGGTTTGGCTGCAGTATGAATTTAGTGTCTGTTAAACACATGAGAAAACAGGATAATCTTTACTTCACCACTAATGCTTCAAGAAAGTAAGACATTTAATTACAAATCATGCTAGATATATTGGTTCTTAATTCTCCAAGCCCCATGAGTGTGTATGGCAAGTGTATGTAGACAGCCTCTTGTTGCAATCAAAGTTCAAATTATCTGTATTAAATGGGAATCATATGGTTCAATACTCAATTCTCTTAGTGGATTAGCATTTTCTATTAGGCCTTTTTTTAAAAAATATACAGTCCACATATGCAGAAAATGGGGTTTTTTACAGCTTAGGGCTATGAGGAATTATTTTATGAAGGCTTGATGGTGAAGCCAAAACCCCCTGGTATTGAGGAGTGGGTGTATAATAACATATTCCAGTTTTCAGGTGAACATCCTACCAAATGAGTAGCAAAATATCCTGGGTGTTACCTGCCTTCCTTCCTTCCTTCCTGTTGGAGCATTTCCCCCTCAAGCAGCATATTTTATCTATTTAGCAAAGACTTCAGGTAAACTTTGAGGAGTTGAGACTCAAGCTCTTCTCTTACCTCCCAGGAACGCTGAGATACACCTACACGTCAGCAGGAGAGACCAAGGATGTCTCATGCCAGAATACCTTATGGTTTGGAAGGTTGGGTACCGCTCTAGGAAGCAGGAGAGGTTTCCCAGGAAAAGGTAATGGAATGTGCTCTCCAGCTTCCCTGAGCTCTCTAACCCAGAGGCATTAGCTGGTGGGAAATCCCACGGCTGAGTTGTCTTGTGGGATTTATTTCCCCAATTTCACTCCCCTTTGGAGTGCTGCATTACTTGTTTTTCACAACTCATCGTGTGCTGCGTTGCTCTGTCCCAGGGAGCTCTGATAAAAGGAGGCAGGCAAAACTAAAGCAGGGAGGTGGGAACAGGGAATGGTCTGAGAAACTGGGGACAAGAGCAGAGGGTGAGGAAGGCAAAAGAGCTCGAGGTATGTAATCCATGAACTAGGCAAATTTGTACCACTCCATTGGTATACCCAAATAAATTGGAGCCAGCTTGGGGCCAGCAAGATTTCCTAGTTAAAACCTGGCACCAATTATGCTGGAGTTAGTTGTGCTGTGTCCAGCCCATATTACAGCTCTGCTCCATGTCCCTCAGCACTCCAAGATTTGGATGTCTCTGAGCTTGAATGAGGGACTAAACACAACCAAGATTTCAGGGCTGTGCTGGATCAGCACCAGAGGTTTTGTGCACATTTACCCCACAATTACCTTAATTAAAACTGACTTCGTCTTACAGATCCTGATGAATGTCAGTTGTCTTGCTTCCCAAATTGGCCCAAAATAACAAAGGCCAGCTTTTCCATATATTCCAGTACTTGGACATTACCACACTGCATCAGACCTGCTTTCCAACCCAAGGGAAAAAACAGTTCTCTAAGCTCATCATTCCTGCCTGATTTTTTAATTATCATACAAAAGACAAGGGAGGATGGCACTGCCTTCCCCCTGGCAGATCTGACTGCTTCTCCACCACCACCCACCAAGCCCATCCACAGTCCTGGGTGACCAAAACCCTCTTTTTTTTTTTAATGCTCCATTTCCCTTCCAAAATGTCACATAATTCTAGTTGTGTTGGGTTTTGGTGAACATTATCTTTTTCCACTATCATCTACAGACCCCACAATAGGCACCTGCACACTATAAAGTTGATTTTTAAAGTAATTTTCTAAGATTTCCAGCAGCTTTCAAAAGGTTAGAGGGTGGTGTGACTGATGTTTCTCCACATTGCTGTGTGCCCTGTAATTTATGAAATCTGCACAGGCAGAATTACTGAATAACAGTCCTGACTCCTGCATTTTACTCTGTTTGCATCCCCCCCTTCTTAAGCCTTCATGACAAATGCACTTGAGTCTGGGGGGCAGCTCTTGTTTTAACTACAAAATTTTCATTTTTAGTCTGGCTGTTAAATTCTGAGCTCTTAAAATTTTGATCCACCAGACATCTCACTTTAAATTAAAACTTATGCCCAATGCTGCTTTAACTAAAACCAATTTTTACACTTTCCTTCTTAATCATCTGCTTTCCAAAACTGATGTGTTGACTTTTTTTTTTTTACTTTTCACAAAAATTGCTCTTCAAAACAATTTTATTCAGTCTGTATTTTAGAATCATGGAATTGCTCAGATTGGAAGGGACCTTAAAAGTCATCCAGTTCCAACACCCTGTTCAAGGGCAGGGACACTTTCCAGTTGACCAGGTTCCTCAGAGACCCGTCCAACCTGGCTTTGGACACTTCCAGGGATGGGGCATCCACAGCTTCTCTGGGCAGCCTGTGCCAGGGCCTCACCATTCTTTGCCCTTCTCTGAAACTCCTTAGCCTGCATTAGTTTTTGTCCAAGAGGGCAACAGGAACTTTGAAATCATTCCAGAGAAGACTTTACCATCAGAAACCCAGTACTCCGTTTCATTCCCAGCATTATGCTGCATTCCATTCCCAGTAACCCCATCCACATCCCTTTGTCCCACTGCACCTTTACAGAGCACTCCCTTGTGTACACTGATGGGTGAGACTCTGCCTGAGCTGACACGCACCAAATCGCAGGTATTTGCAAGAAAAGCTGCATTTGTTTGTCTCTGTATTTCATCAAACCTGCCACTCGGTCTCCTCACCCTGCCAGCTCTACCTGTAGCTCCTGGCAGCATCTCCTCTGCCTCACCAGCCTAAGGAACTGCATCAGCAAGTGCTGCTGTGCCAGCACTCACCGTTCTCCAGTCATGAGTGCAGGATGCAAAGCCAACCCCATTACAAACCACCACTCGTCACCTTTCCAATACCATTTCCCTTTGCCTTTTCTTGGTCCTTTGGACAGTTTTACTTGTATGACATTATGTCTCTTATTTGAAAGGCTTAAGAAATATAAAATAGATCCTTGAATAAATGTAATTCAAAAAATAAAGCAATAAACCCCTCAAATGTATTTCAATCAGTTCTTGTCTGAGAATCTCAGATAATGGCAACAGTACAGCAGAACCACCTTCCTCTGCAGAGATCAGTCTTGTGTACTACTATATATTTTGGGTTTAATTCTGCCTTTGAAGATGATGTATATCGCTTGATCACAAGAGCAGCCTTTTTAGGAAGCCTATAAAATACACATCTACAGCTTCGTACTCCTGAGGTGGTCACTTCACTCCCAATGCCCTCCAGGGATGGGTGGGTGGGTGACTCATGTTAGTTGGCTTCAGTGACTCTCTGGTCATGCCAGAAATCCATGAGCTTGACCAGCAGAAAAAATCTGACTGTTTTCCCATTATCCTTTGGGCTGAACACTAAAGCAAAGACTTGCACATTTTAACATTTTCATCTTTCTTAGTTTTTCTCTAAATCACACATAACTCAGCAGGCACATTGCTCCTCGGGCTTCCCATTTCCAATAAACCGCAACAGTTGAGTTGACGTAGCCTCAGATATTCCTCTTGATACAAAATATTTAGGATGCTAATATGTTATTTATGGGCATTTATGTACCTTGGTTTGGGGGTTTGGTTTGAGGGAGAGGGGGTGTGTTAAGATATATTTTCCGAAGTCTTTAACAGCCTTACTTAAACCCTTAAACCTCAGAGGTGTGCATGACATGCTTCACACCTTACTCACCTTGGCCACAAGCATGCATGGATGAGGCCAACATGTAATACAGGCCTCTGAAACCCAGAAATGCACAAATCTAAATATTTAGTGGGTTATTACATCAAACATCCCATGTCCTGTGCATGCCAAGTTCACGTCCATCCATCCATTGCTAATGAATCACTGTTGTTGTTTGGACATGTGAACAAGAACCCAACTGAACCCATGTACAAGAGACTCCACATTAACCTGCTGGCGTAGTAAAAATCAGAGAAATCAGGGTTGAGCAAAGTCCTCCTTGGGCTGGAATTTCTGAGGTTCACAGGTTTGAAATGCAGAAAAATTAGAACAATTTAGTAACAAATTACTAAAACCACCTTAAAAACCTGTCTCTGCAAACACTGGCACCAGGTGCCTGCGGGCTGTAATTGAGAGGCTTTCTTATTTTCCACGTACACAAAGGCCAGAGTCAAAGTTAATTTTCACCTTTAATAAGCTCATGAGTCTTTGTTATTTAATACTCTGAAAAAAGGTATTACAGATTGCTAATTATTGCAGGGACTTCTAAAGAAGATGGACAGCCATGAGGCTGAAACTACAATATCATATACAGTATGTAGTCATTGATACTACCTACTACAGCATGAAGAAAAATATTTTTTAAATAAACAGTATTTAACTGAAAACATAGAAATGGAGCTTTCATTCTTACAGTATGGTTACAGAGCTATACTCCAAGAATAACATTTTAAAAAATGCTAGATCTTGAAAGGCCATAGATAAAAAGAGTCATGATGAAGATGAACCAGTTTTGCCCAGAAATCGCTATAATGAGCACACTGCACAGTTTTTCAGCAAATCCTAGTTTTGCCAAGCTTCAAGAGGCAAAAGCCTGAAATGTGAAAGCTTCCAAGTTGTCTAGCTAGTCCACTTGTCTTGCTCTGCAGGCCCAGTGACCCACACTGCCTTCTGACAGAGTGCCACCACAACTGTTCTTTGCCGACGTGGATCCCATCAGGAAGAGAAGGTTCAGGTCCTTATGACGCCAGGCCCAACAAAAAGCCTCCAACAAACCCACTGGACACCACGATATTCTGTTTGATAAATTCTGTTGACTGAGGAGAAGAAGAATATTCATAAAGGACTGAGTTAATTGTGTCTGACTGTAGGATTTAACACTTATCACAACTGCCTGGAAACAAGAACACTAAAATTATGGAAGGGGGTGCAGGGGGAAGCAGCGTGTTTAAAATCATATAGGACTAAGTGGCACCTGCTGGCACCAGCGGAGTGCAAACTGACTCTCAGATGTTTTTAACAGCACATTTAAAATACAGAGAGCCTTTAAAAAGTCAAAATACAGAGGAATTGTTCCTGCAATTTTATGACAATACCACTCTCTTGCTTTGATAAAAGCAAGACAGATGTTTAACAAATTTCCTTGGCAAAAAAGCATGAGAACCACCATGACTTCAACTGCAATCACATCAAAAATATTTAAAAAAAATACCGGGTTTGGGAAGGCTAGAGCATTAGAAAAGAAATACGCTTAACTCAATTATGAGCCAGTTTCATAACAATCCCACAAAAAACCACTTCTGTATGATGTCATTGGTGTAAATATTTCATGAAGTAACAGCACAGAGTAAAACATGCCATTTCATAAATCCCCCACTTCAAATACTTCAGATTGGCTACTAATACACAGTTAGAAGAAAGTAATATAATCTGAGAGGGAAAAAACAAAGGAAAACCAAAATCCATACCCTGTCCCACCTATTTCTGCAGGGCAAGGGAGACAGACTATTTGGGGTACAGTAGAAGCTAGAAAACCATCTCTTGAACTTTCAGTTCATATTCCCACTAAAATTTAAGGTAATTTTTAAAAACCTGTGTGCAACTCCTTACAGGTTAAACCTGAGATGCCAAAACTCATTAATGACACACTGTTTCATTGTCTGCTGCACAGTCAGGGTTCAGCCACTGAGAAACAGACTGCATCCATGGAACGTGAAAATATGGAAAAGCAGGCTTTATTTTAAAAAACAAACAAACAAACAAAAACCCCAAACAACACACCACAAAATCAGTTAAAGTCTTCACATGACAGGATGAAACAACCCCAGTGACACTGATCAGTATCACAGCTACCTCTTTTCAACACAGTATGTAACTGACAGATTCTGCAGACAGATACTCTTCAAACTGCAGAAAAATGAGATAAAACCACAACTCTAGTTACAAAGCAGTTACAGCTTTTCTCCAGAAAGGTCACTCTTGTCCAGCCAAGTAATTCTGTTATCAGCAGTCCAAGAAGATTTGGGTTTTCTCTTTGTAGTTACCAGATTTTAACCACACCTGAACTTTTTACCATGCAGTGACCTTGCTGGCTTTGTCACTCACCAAGAACCTGCCCAGACCAAATGGCAAAGCCAATGGCAGCCCCTAAGCCACAGCAGCTGCAGAAATGCAGGAACTTTGGACTTTGTGTGTCATCTTTAAGGGTGACCAAAACAGAAAGCTAAATGAATAAAAGAGAGCACAGTCTGGCAACTTTTAGTAAAATATACAGCCAGGCTATTTCTGATGCCTTCCAGTTTTGCACCTGCATTTTCGGCTCATCTTAAACCTGCAGGGGAAGGTAAGAAAAACTGGCTGGTAGAAAACAGTTTATCACCTTAGACTTACCTCTTCAATTAAAGTGTTGATTTCAGGAGCTGCCTTATTTGCACGCTTTTTTAACTGTTTTTTTGCTTTGTTTACATCTTTTTCAACTCTCTTCCAGTCAACTTGTACATATCCACTATGACTAGCAATCTAGGAAAACAAAGGCCAGTTAGTACAGTTGTAGTTCACATTTCATGAGGCAAAATACAGTGTCTTAGTGCCTACAAACTTGTTTTTCTTTTTCTTTTAATTACAGATACAGGGGGGAAAAGCAAACATTGCTCCAATTTCAGCAGGTACTCTGCTTCAAACAATGCTGTTTTCCCCAGTAACAGCCCTTCAAATTAGAACAAGAAATGGCAAAGTTCACTAGACTCTTGTTCATTTTACCAGTTCTGTGTTCTTTAGTTATAAAAGCTTTACAAAGTTTTCCCTTCAGCATTTACTGTAACTTGTAAGAAGAGTGGGTTTGTAGGACAACAATGAAAAAACTGTTATTGTTTCAGCTTCTTTCAGGATGGTGCAATTCTGATTTGTGACAGAGTATCTGGGGCTAATAAAAATCACCACTATAAATACTAAAAGCTATTATTTTATCCTACTTGGTTTCAACGTTCAACAAAAAGTATTTCAATACAAGAGAATTTTCATGCTTTCTACAAAACACAGCAAGTAAGTAGAAAAATAATGTCCTGAATAGAGCACAAGTTCTGTAGCATCAGCAAAATGGGTAAGTTTGGAGAGACTGGTTCATACCAATTCACACTCAAACTCTCAAAATTTTTAGCATGTTTAACCATCACCCCAACCCTTTTTCTTACTTGTCTTACTAAGATTTGATCCTGGAAAAAAGTAATATGTTATGTTACTTGGCCAGCAACAACAGTTTCATCAATTTCCTTAGGACAATTCACAAAAGAAATACATAATTAAATGTTTACAAGATCATAGCTTAGAAAAAAAAAATCAGGCAATTGCTGTGGGCTCTAGAGAAGAGTTAAACAGCTCATTATTAGGGAAAAAAAGAGAAAAAAATGAAAACTAAGGATTACTGCTCATTTTAACTGTTACAACACATAGATATAAACTATTAAATTTACAGGTAAACAACTGTTATATTAAAATAACCTCTTTGTAAAGAGTGAGATTTCTCAGGTCCTTCTTGGGGTGATGTTTGGGAAATTCACCTAACTTACCTAACAGCATTCTGTGCAAACTGTACAGCCAGTAAATCAAAGTCACAGATCATGAACTTTTGTGGAACAGATATTTAAATACACAATTTACTAGGTTTAGCCCAAAAAGAAATATTTCACATCACTTACAGGCACTGAAGCTTGACTTTCACATAATTCCTTCTACCAAGTAATCAAAATGAGACCATCTAGCTTGTATTACAACAGCCACAACAATTAAGCAACATATTTCACCCCAAATTAACAATTTTATGATCCAGGAAAAAAAAAAATAAACAAGTATCAGGCAGATTTTGTCTGAATTCAAAACAAACTCCTAAAAGACGACCTAAGTAAGAAAGTAAACTTCAGTTTCCCTCTCTGTATAACTTTCAAAAAAACAATTCACTGGACAAAGCAGAATGAACTTACTATATTTTAAACTCTCTTTTACTTCACACCTCAAAATGTAACCAATTAATTGACTTTGCCCGTGCATTGTAAATCCATTTAATTAACATGGGCACTAGTGTTGGGCAGGGACAGCTCATTAAGGACTGTACAGTATGAAAACATGAAACCAGCTTAAAAGTTGTACCGGTGGCACATTCAGTCACCGGATGACATACCAGGGCAAAAATAAAAAGCTGCACATTGAGGCAAGTGCTATTTTATAAATTTAACATTACCACAAGAATTTCAAAAAGGCCCAAGCGCTGAATTGGTGCCTTCTCACTTGTACAACTCAAAATTAAATGTGGACTGATCTACCCAGTCCAACACAATGTAAGAAATGCTAATGTATTTGCTTGCTGGTAAAATGCAAATGGACTTTAAAAGAAACATTTCATTAAGACTAGTTTAATTAGCTCATTTATCCAGACAGCACAAAGATGAGGCAGAAGTTTTTAATTAAGTTGTTTGTAATTACTGCAGAGCAAACTTATATTTGCATCAAAACTCCAGTTTACACAATAAAAACCAGACCACTTTTCTCCCTGAACTTAGTAGCAGGGGTTTCAAATTCTGCTTTTGAGTGCTTATACAGGTCTATAAAATAAGAAGCAGAGGACAATGTCTGAATATAAGTTTAGTAACTGAGAAGAAAAAAACCCTGTACTTTAGCAATGATAGTGAGAGCCTGTGTTGTATCTACTTTGGCTGCAACCCTATTAATTATGTAACTTCATATGTAAGGGCAGAAATACTCCCACTGCACTCCAGTGCTGGAGAGACAGACTTCAATTTTCAGATTCTAATGCAATATTAAAAAAAGTATTTGCTTACAGCCCTAAATTTACATAGATGCAAATTCTTAATAAATTTACTAGTCTTTTTAAACTCAGGCCCTGCAGTAACAAACTAGAATAACAGTATTGCATTATTAGTTCCATACCTAAATATACTGAAGAGTCGTAGAGATCTATATATATTAATTGTATATATTCTTAGAGACAGACAGGGTGTAGATTTCTGCATATGCAGAAATAGCTGTATATATATTAGTGCAATAATACATATTACAGACATATTTATCTCTCTCATAGCTCATTAGGAAAATTTATTTTTGTTCAAGACCTCCCAGAATTGCTGAAAAAAACAAGAGAATTTTTTCAAAAAGTCAATGGAAGAAATACATCAATGCATGAACACTAAAAATACGTGCATCTTTCTCTGCAACGATCAAGGGAAAACGAGAATCTCCAAGGTCAGACCTCATTTTGGGAGTGATACTAGAGAGGCACACAGGTACTCTGTTACTGTGAAACACTACTAAGAGTAATGAGCAAAAAGATGTTTGGAACAAAACATTTAAATGGCAAGATGGGACAAATGAGTTTTAATTTCCTCAAGACAAAACCTCTGACCCCAAATCAGGCCACGCAAGGCCAGAAGGCTCAGGTGACTTCCCTGTGCTCAGCTGCCTGTGCAGTGCAAGAAGCCGCGGACACTTTGAGGTGTTCTCTGCTATCGTGAAAGGCAACAACCCCCTCACACTGTCAAGTGGGATATTCAACACAAAACTGCATAAAACTCTTTCTTACTAAGTCCCCAGCCCCAGAAGCAGGTTGGTCTCTCCCCACCTTACCAAGACGCCACGCTGGGTTGGAACTAGATGGTCTTTAAGATCCCTCCCAACCCAAACCATTCTATGATTCCATGACCATCATCATGGCATGGCATCAATAAACTCCTGTACAAGACAGAGACAAGGGTATCCCAGAGGTTATTTTGCTTCTTGTGTCATTCAGAAAACAATTTAAAGAAGAATTGAGCAGAATTCATCAATGACATACTAATGGGCTAAGGCAAAATATAGCAGTGAAATAACTGAATACAATTACAATTTTATTATTAAATAATATTCAACACACAATAGAAAAACCTGTAATTGGTAAGTTGACTGATGAGCAGAAAGCAATGAACTGTTATTCAGGATACAGGGTTCTAGAAATAAGGAGATATTAGGTGTTCATTAAGAACAATTGTTTTTAACTAATTTATTATAACAGAACCATGTGAGTTCATACTTCCTTACACTCCAGAATTTGACTAGACTGTGCTGTATAAACTGGAAGTTATACAAGAAAAATCCCTTACTTGTTGTGAGAACTTGATTATATTTTCCTTAATACAGTACATGGGTATTGATCTTATACCAGCATATTTGAAGAACTACATCTATTTCAATAAAAAGGATAGTTAACTGATCAAATTAAGCTGTTGAAATATCCACAAGGATGTGATAACAGATCTTAGTTTTGGAAAGCCATGTGAATTTCTTAATGTCCCTTTTATTTTCTTCCTTACACTACTTTTCACTTAGCCTGTATTAGGTTCTAGATCACCTACAAAAATCTGAAAGATCTTTTTTGCTTCTTGTACAAACTGACAGTGAAAAATGTACTGCTTTCAGTTTCCTACTAGATTTTTTGAGATGGAGTCATCACACAGTGAAGAAAAAAATTACCTTTTTTTTAATTTTAAGACTGGAATGTTTCACTGAATGAGCTTCAGCCAAGAATCTTGCCTTCTGTAGTTATTATTCTTGTGTTAGCATGCAATTACAATGTCAATATTGCAATCAGCAGTTGGAATGAGATCTGCAACTTCAGAGAAGTCTACAGATAAAAAAGGAACTTTCTAGTAATGTGCTGAAATGCTCCTCTGCCCACTCAGGGGAAGCACTGAACACACATTCATAGAATCACAATGTGTAATCTTTAAATGAAAAAATTAAAGACTACAGAAATGTAATTACACCATAGAATTTATGATTCAGCTTTAATATGCAAAATGTTTTGAATTAAAAGAGAGATGAAGGCATTTACTTCATTTCCTTCCAACAGAATCTGATCTTACTTAAGATATAGACAATTCCATCAAAATATGCAACTCATATTTCCTCTTGGATAATACTCCTCCTCTGATACAGACACTCAACCACATGGCAAACTATTGCATGTACAGGAAACCTCCCCAAGCTTCACAGTTCAACAAGCAAAAATCCTGCTTACGGAATGTATTTTAAGCAATTTCTATTCTCCTTTGTCTGCAGGAGTGTTTTAACTTTTCAGCTTCCTGCAGTCAAAAGTACTAAGGAAGACATCAGCAGCAAGGTCTGGGTGCCAGACCTCTGTTCCAACAGCTCTTCATATTTAGAAAAGAATTATCACGAAAAGAATTAAGACCAACAGCACACAAAACATGGGAACAGAGATTCAGATCTTTAAGTCAACAACATGAAAAGGATGACGAGTACTTCAAGAACCACTGCAGATTTAATTCTTCCCTCATGATCTAGGAACACACATTATGGGCTAAACAAGTCCATAATAATTGATTCATTTTACAGGCATTACACATTTTCCCAAAAAACTTGCAACTGGACAATTCTAAACCTTTTCAAATTCAACACCCTTGTAAAATTCATCCCTATGCTTAGGTACAATGACTGGTGATTCCAAGGAGATTAAGAAAGGTCATTAATGCACAACACTGAAGTGGAACTAATGCCAACACTATAAAGTTTCAAATGAAAACTATTCCTCTTTGAATTTTTCCTGTTGTTCATGCTTCTTTTGAGCAATTCAAATAAAACACTTTGTATTTGTTGAAAACAACTTAAATCAGACAGTTCAGGCAGCATACACTCTCTGCAGTTCATTTAGATGTTTAGCATGGGGTTTAAAACAAAAAAAACAAAGCCAACCCCCAAACTGCCCAGCCTTCCTGATCAATGCTTGACTGCACCAGCCACTACAATCAAAAGAAGAAATAAAAGTGGGATATGCCTTTCAGAAACCCTGCAGGGTGATGTTGAAAAAATATATATATGTATCTTCAACATCCTGTCTCAAAAGTATTGACACCAGTAAAAAACCTGGCATCATACAGAAGGATATGTGAAATTCTTCACTTTAAGTTTTGTCATCTGATTTAAAAGTTTCTTGGAAACATGTCCTCCCCTAAATACAGTATCTGATGAAAAATGCAAATAGTTATGCCAGATAACATAATGAAAACTTTAAAGCTGAGAGCCAGCAGAGAGGAATGCAGCGAGGCCATGAGGAATCAGCCAGGCTTCAGAGGTTCAACAGATATAACATGGCATGGGGAGAAAAGAGAAAAACATGGCTCATACTGGGATTAGAGCAAGCCTTCCAAGCAACTGCCAAAGCAGTCTACTTCTAAAGCCCTGATAAAATTCCCAAACCTATTTAAATAAACATAGATTAAATTCTCCCTAACCATAGGTTTACGGGCAGTTCCTCCCATCTAGCAATGCTGAATCACATACAGTACCTCAGTTTCTCATCTAGCTACAAACTATTTTATAGGACAGAGTAGATTCTGATTTACCACTGGTTCTCAGAAATATCTCATTTGTACACAATATTCCAGCTGAAATGTAAAGTTTTGACTGGTAAGGCTGAAAAGACGAAGTAGATAAGAAACCTTCCTAGTTAAATGTTACCCAACAGCTGTGTTTTTCCTATTGTTTAGTAAATAACATTTGCCAACTTATAAAGCATGAAATGCTACATACTTGAAGGAGAAGAAAGCCACCACCTACTGCAGTTGCTGCAAGCTTTCCGACTTTCTGGAACAAAAATCCCGCACACCTTAGGGGAACAAAACAAAACAAAAAAAAGAACCCAGTCCAATGAAGTTGTCTGATGAACAATGCCACACTACACAATTCCTGACTACAACTATTACTATTCCTTCATTTTAACAAAGCAAATGCATCATTTCACATTTTTGGATTTAAAATTCAGGCTATTTAATACCAGCAATATTTAATTAACAAGGTCTAAAGCAAGTCAATATGAATAATGGCTGCCATTTCATGGCTGTCTGATGGTCCCCTTTAAAGTAAGCTTGAGATCTTCAGATCTTGCTGCTATTTCATGTAGCATGTTAATAAAGCACAAACTATTAATATAATAGTGTCACTGCAACTGCTCTGAAACAGAAAGTAAATATATCATAGAATCATTTATATTAACTACACAGCTCGTAACTTAAATATCATGTCAAAAAGAAGTTACATCCCTGCCATGAGAGTTAAAACTCAGCAAGGCTGCTCTGCTGGGACATGGACTTAGTCTATTTTTAATGGATCAAAGCAACCAGAAAATTAGTTATCTTGTTCTCAGTCTTCAAACCCTCCCACATTAAACAGAGAACAGCACAGACACTGAGATCACAGAATAGTGATAGGGCAGGAAGGGGCCCCTGGAGGTCACCTGGGCCAGTCACCTTCCCAAAACTGGGCCAGCTGCAGAGTCCAATCCAACCAGGCTGCCCAGGGCCCTGACTCAGGCAAGCGTGGGATGTTCTCAAGGCTGATGGTTCCACAACTTCCCTGGGCAACTCTGCCGGTGTCTGAACAGTGGCCCACACACAAAGGGGATTTTTTTATTCCCCCTGCATGTGAATAGTGAATTCATATTTATATAGATCAGTACACACACAGAGTTACCTACAGATACTGAAATATACACTTCCCAGATCATTCAATAAGCCAGTTTTTATGGATGCCAGATGAACTATTCCCTAGAAGCTTCCGATTTTACATGTACACACTGAGCTTTTAAAAATAATTTTAAGGCTACAGAAGCAAATAACAAAATCAGACTGAAAGCTGAACTTCCACAGCTCAAAGCTGGACTGAACCTGGATACAATTTCATTTTTAGTCTATTTCATCTTCGAACTCTTGCATAATGCCACTTTAGAAGTCACTGTGCTACCACAATGTGCTTTTCACTGAACTTACATTTTTTTAGAGTACTGGAATAGACAATTACCATTCAAATACCTCTGACAAAAAATACCTTGACATAGCTGCTCAGGCTGTGGCCACATTTTCCATTTTAAGTTCTCATCTTTACTGTCTAGCTTTCACCATTAATTATTTTAGTGTAACTGAATGCTGTGGTGTCTCTCTTCAGTTAACATCAGAGTAGAGACTGAATTTGTTCAAAATGGCTCCAGCTGAATTTAGAGGAAAAAACTGTCTCCATGAAATGGGGTTTTGAATCAAAAGTATATTTCTTCATTTCTTTTACCTGCAAAATATGTCTTAGCCATGATGTAATTAGGTTTCTAAATCTAGACTAGCAGGAAAATAAGCTTTTCCACAGAAATAAAAGCTATATGCAGTAATTTCCCATTTATCCCCTGTACTCTTAGAGCTCTGACATTTTCCCCAAATCCCTTCCACAGTAACTAGTATGAGTTCCCTTGGATGAGTCAGAGTAACAAGTGAAGAATTTGTTCACTCATGAATAATCCTGATCAATGCTAAAGGAAATCCCATTAGAGAAGATACATTTATCTGCTGGAAATACCCTTGGAAAGGGATCTCCTAACACAATAAAAGGCCCAGGACAGTTATGGAAAGGGAAGCTCCCTCACCAGCCAGTCACGCCGCCCATCACAATCTGCGTGGCCACGGAGTACTTTTCCACAATTGATCCAGAATTCCGACCAAACAACCGATTCCACCAGCGGTGACGCCGCGCGTATTCCGTTAAATCCAGCACCTCGTAGGAATCATCATCACTGTCATGGTCTTAAAAAGAAAAAGGAAGACAAAAAAGTTATTTTCGCAGCCGTACAGTAAATTAGCAATCCCTGCAAAAAAACCCAGAACCAGTTTTGGCATTACCCGGCTAATCCAATGGTTTAAATTGCACCATTCAGGCAACCTACGGCCCAGCAGCTCACAGGACAAGGGATTTTGGATTATATGCCATAATCTTTGAGGTAAGGAGGAGAAGGCTGTAGGGAAGGTATGATCTATAAAATCTATGACTGGTGCTAAAAAGGGAAATCCCCTACTTGTTCAAGTACAGGAACAAAGAGGCATCAGATGAAACTCTCCATTGGCCCATTCAACACACACACCAAAAAAAAGGCAGTATTCCTTTCCTCTCCCTTACCCTCCATCTGCCAGGAGGCCTGGTTAACCTGTGAAACAGCTCACTGCAGGATGCTGTACATACCTAAAGCTGATACGAACTCCAAATAACAACAGAACAATCTAAATGAAATAAAAAAACCCCAAAACCAGAGCAAAAATACACCAAGGGCTGTCAGACACAAAGACAACAACCACAGCTAATGAGTTGGGTTGGAAATCATTCCAAACATTCTAAGTAGGCATCAGTACCTGCTTACCCTGTTCAGTCTGTCTGAGCTCACCCTGCAGCTGATCCCTTTCAAGTACAGCCTGCTGGGCTTTCATCTAACCTACTTCAATTGCTTTTATGATCATAATCAATGTGAAACATCTCTAACTTAGGAAAAAGCACACACACACACACCCTTCCTCTGGACAGACCAAAACTCCAAAAGATTGAGACCTTCCAGCCCAATGCTTTCCTCAGAAGGCCAAGCATCACCATATGCCAATAAACCCAAGAACAGACACTTCTGCTCCTTTTTCAAAACAGGTAAAACAGGTGACACTGGGATTTAAAATTAAGTTCCAGGTTTGCAGGACAATTCTGTCCATGTTTTCAAAATAGGCATCCTACAAGTTCAAATTAGAGATCCTAAACATCACAAATACTCGAACATCAGAGGGAACAGATGGGTTTAGATTTTTAAAGGAACATATTTTAAAAGCGTATCATGTTCTGTGGACATACATACACGAATTGGTGTCCTTTGATTAAATACACTTAAGGTGAAATGTAAGTTCAGCAATAATGGTGGGACACTCCTGAGAGGAAGAGCAGTAAAATAACTACCTAGAATTATTAAGTAAGACTTCAAATATAAACATTTTATTAAGAATTTTGGCAGCTTTTGAAACTGGCACTACAGGCACGGATAAAAAGTTCAAAGAGTGCAAGAAATACACATGAAGCTTTGCTTTATTTCCCTTTATTATCACCTAAGCGTTCTTGAGTACTAAAAGATAAATAGCAAGACCCATAATGCTGAAAAGTTGGTACTGAACGGCCTTTTTGTCTTTGAGGTATGGAGGACAATCTGTTTAACTGCTTTAAACGGAGAAGAGCATCAAAACACTGCCACAGACGGTTAGTTACGTTAATCCTGCCCGCGAATTAATATCACTCAAACCAAAACTCACGCCAGTACAACACACTGCGTGGAACACAACACTGCCAGAGCGTTTTTGTGCCGACCAAAAACACTCCCTGCATGCGGCGTGATGTTATGGACATCAAAGTGTGCCAGCGCCAGAAGGCGAGGCCACAGCGATGCTCCCAAAGCCCCCGGGGAGCTCCCGATGCTGTCCCGCATCCCCCTGCATCCCCTCG
>VXBX01005582.1:0-35045 GCA_013400415.1 Scytalopus superciliaris
ACGAAGCCTAGCCATGATGACAAACCTGCTACACACATCTCTCTTTCTCAGTCACTAGGTTGTCTCCATGCCAACTGTTACAAAAACTTCCAGCAGAAAGTACCATTAAAGCGCTATTAGGAGAGTTCTACTTTTCCTTAAAACAACATTATATTCTGGAGACGAGAAGAATAATCAGCATTCAATGAGCCACAGTTCTATGGAATAGCCATGGATGTGCCTCAGACATTAGATTTCCACAGACTGCAGTCTGTAAAGTTCTAAAGGGTCAGACATCATAAAATCATGACTGAGTTCACCAGTAGCTCAGGGCTGCAATTTACTTGGACCATGTATCATAACACCCAATTGTAAGAGCCAGCTTCTTTCTTTGAACAGCCTGGTCTAGTGGAAGGTGCCCCTGTCCTGGCATGGGACTGGAACTACATGATCATTAAGGTCTCTTCCAACACAAGCCATTCTGTGAATCTATGATTCACCTCTACTAGATGTGGATTTGATCCATTATCACTGACTTTTCAGCCATCTCCATAAGTTAGTTAAGGGAGTGGCTTACTTATACAGAGGTGTTAAAGCCCAGTGCCTTGTGTTCTAAAGAACACAGTACCATCCTTAGTCAAGGCTGTCCACTGCTCTGAAATTGTTCCACCCCAATATGGCAATTGGAAATCAAAGTGGCTCCACAAAGTATAAGATCCAAGGAAAAATTAATTGATCTCAAGCAGACAAAAAAACACCCCAAAACCAAACTCAAAATTCAGTGCAAAAACACAGCATGTGTTCAAACTGGGGAAAATAACTTCATTGTACAAAAATGGGTTCAGTTAAGAAATAAAACATCCAAATTTTTCTGTAGTATTCCTAACACAACACTGTGATGCTCTGACAACATTTGGTGGCTGCTTTCTGGGTCCATACAACTCCCCAGTGGTTTTGGTGGAAATTTACAATAGCTGCAATCTTCCAGACAGCAAAAATCAGATCCAGGGACAGCTAAGGCATGGAAATGCAGTATCCATGTAAGCAGCTGAATGTGTGAACACACTGGAGTTTAGACTACCTCATGCATTGTGAACACAGCTCAGGAAGTCTATTTAGAAACAGTCATTAATAAAAACAACTCGGGAAAATAGAACACAGCAATTTGATGTGAGCCATGTGCCCGTCCCAGTCTATACTGTCACTCACCGGCTCCACATCCAAGGCTAGGGCTGCCGACCTGCATGTGGCTCTTCCCCGCTCAGCATGGGGCTCTTGCTTAGGTCTGAGCAGTCAGGGTTTCACAGTAGCTGCCTGGAGAAAAACCCGGCAGTATCGAGGAAAGATTCAAAGAGACAGCCTGAGACATGCAGAGGGACATGGGAGAGAGAGTGACAGTGAGTGACGCTGACACAGAGACAAATGGAGCAAAGCTAGTAGCAGAATGATAATGCTGCATCTCCAGAACAATGGGAACTGCCGTCTAGCCCAGCTCTTGGAACCACTGGACTTAATAACCCAGCAATAAGTTAGGTTGGAAAGAGAAATGCATCAGCTTCATGTTTCACCCCCAAATGCAACTTCACACCAGTGGAAGCAACACCTGGGTGAAATGAGCCTTCTGGGTACAGTGAAATCATGCAGGTCTAGAGGGGACCTTGTAAACCTCCCTGCAGGATCTGCTTCAGCCAATGCTACTCAGCCACTCGTCCAAACCAGGGGTGTGAAACGTAGTCACTTTGTTCTTTCTGACTTGGTAAAACAATTAACAATGCCCTGAAACTGATCATGTTCAGCTGCTCACCTACACTGCAGGCTCTGTCTACCCACAAAGATGGTAAGAGGAAAAGAGCACCTCTCCTATGAGGAAAGACTGAGAGAATTGGGATTGTTCAGACTGGAGAACAGAAGGCTTCAGCCTGATCTTATTGGGACCTTCCACTACATAAACAGGCTACAGTAGAGGGACTTTTGACAGGGGCCCGGAGTGACAGGACAGAGGGGAACTGCTTCACACTGAGAAAGGGCAGGGTTAGATAGGATATTGGGAAAAAATTTTTTACAATGGAGATGGTGAGACCCTGGCACAGGTTGCCCAGGGAAGCGTGGCTGCCCCATCCCTGGAAGTGTCCAAGGCCAGGTTGGACGGGGATTGGAGCATCCAGATGTAGTGGAAGGTGTTCATCCAAAGATTGGGGGTTGAAACAAGGTGATCTTAAAGGTCCTTCCAACCCAAACCATCCTGTGATTGCATGATTCTTGATCCAGAATGGTTATGGGGTTTCCCTGGACTCCTGGCTTAGAAGGGGTTCTCCTCCTCACTGCTCCTGAGCAAACTGGAGCTCAGCTGGAGGTGAAACACATTTTCAGTTTTGTGTGGAAGAAAGCTTTCTGTTTCTTCCCCCTGTCCTAGGGACACAGTCCTTGGCTCCCCAGAGCCACCACTCCGACATTTTACAGCAGCATTAAATTCACACTTTAAAAAGAGAGTGAGTGGTAAGACAGAAGTCAGTATTTTAGCACACAGTATGGGTTTGGGGTCTTTTTCAGTAATTACTTTAACCACATCTGTTGATCTCACCCTCTCCCCAATCTTTCTGCCTGACAGGTGTTCCCTCTCCATCTCTGGGCTGTGCCTTTAAGTGATGTCTGCTGTGATGGTCTACAATCCTCCATGGCTGCAGGAGCCACAGTCAGATGTTCCCAACAGTGGAAGCGATGAGATGCCACTTACGACACGAATGCTGCAGAAAATATCCAGCAGTGCTGATCAGCCCTGTGCTCCCAGGAGTGATTTTCTGTAGTATTTCTGTTTCTTCAGTGAGCTCAAATCATCTTGAAAGTGTATAATCACCAGCACGGTAGAGAGCTGTCAGAGTGAAAGTGGAAGTTGTAAGGCAGGCATTTTAGGGGTAAGATTGAGATGGAGAAAGATCTCTTGTGTGATCACTGGAGGACTCAGAGCAGTGCCAGACACTTGCACTCTTAGGAAGAGGCTGGAAGGTTTAATTTACACCACCCAAATCAGCATCAACCTGGACTACCAATACAGGTAATCACCTGAGCTACTTTATCAGAGAGACTATTTGGCACAAGATAAGACATTTTCTGTTACCAAAGTGACATGTAAGTTGCCTTGTTGACATTCCTGCCTTTCCACTTTCACCTCTGGGATTTGGGTTTCACAAAGGACTCTTGAAGGAAAAATCTGATTTTCTCTCCTTTCCTGTATTACACATTTGAGAAATTTAATCATTATCATAAGGTGTTTCCTAGCATAAGAAACTGGTCCACAACCAAAAATGAGATGAACAAATCTGAAGGTTTCAGCAATGTCTTTTTCAGTGCTGCATCCAATTAAAATAGAAATCCAAATGACTTGCCTCCTTTCCCATTGAGAGCCTGCAACTATACAGAGGCACAGTGAGCAAATTGCATGATTATTGCTTTTCCCAGAGAAATTGTTCTCTGTTAAGATGTGATATTAAAGTCAGGGCCTGCTGTGCAGAAAACAGGCTAAAGCAAGCCAAGCTTTTGGATGTTCCACTGTGGTTTGTACTATTTCCCTGTAATATTGTCATTCTAGCTGTGATTGCTAGCTGACAAGAAAGAAACACTACCTTCAAATATTTTGGGGGTAAAAGTCAGGAGTTTTATTAGATGCAACAAAAATAGTAGACTTTTACTAAGAAACAAAACCCTATGATCACTAGTTCATTATGTATTAAATTTTGTGGTGATTTTATTGTTCACAAAAAGTGCCAAACTGGCACCACAGTCATTTCATCCTGGGGTCTCTGAAATATATTTGCACCCAATGTCAGTGTGATGGGGAGAGACTCACTCAGCAAGGCAAGATCCTGGGAGAGGCACTATCCTTGGACTGGGGATGGGTCTGAGGACATGGACAAATCACAGACAGTGAATTCTTTCCCCATGACCTGACTGGTTGAGTGACAGCTGAGAGAGCAGCATGAAATGGTGACCAAATGAAGGAGCCTTATGCCTAATTCATGAACTGAAACAAACCTTTGTACCAGAGAGGATCACTCACAGAATTTCTCTTCAATGGACCATTGCTCACTTACACCACACAAGATCCATCTCACTCCAAACTGCCTGAATGGGAGCAGCACCAGCCTCTCTTACATCATTCTGAGACAATAACCTGATCTTTCTTTTAGAGGCAAGTAGGCAATTTGAGCTGCAGATTCCAGTTAATCCCTACTTCTTTTTCTTCTGAGGATGCCAGCAGAGAAGCTGATTATCCTGTCTTCCAGCATAGGCTCATTGTCATCTGGGGACCAGGATGAGAATTCTATTCACTCCCCAATATATTATGCTCAAGGACTAACCAGACTAACATTAGTTAGTACTGACTTAAGAGTTTCTGTAAGTCAGGTCTGGAACCAAAAAAAAGATAATGTGGGGGTGATGAGGAGGGTGGAATACCCCACCACTCATTAAAGAGTCATGGTATGGTTAATTTCCCCAGCTTCCTCTCCAAAGAGACACAAAAAGAGAAGAAGGGGGAAAAAAGTAGTATAAAATGTGGACTAGACAGAAACACCATGATGGAATTCCTATGACTAAGTGAACAGTCCAGCTCTGATTTCTGAAATAAAATATCCCCTAAACTTTTGAGGACTTCAGTCAAGCCAGATCTTCAATTTCACATGATAATAATTTTTTACTTTTTTCCTTTTTTCCCCTTAGTTTCTCTTCCCTCAAAAACAGCAACAACAAAAACCCACAACAAAACAAGCGGGGGGAAAAAATGAAAAAAAAAAAAAAAAAGGAAAAAGATTCATCTATTCTATATTTTTTCTTGATACCTTTGTGTTTGGGGGTCACCAGAGCCAATTGAAATCCAAGTCCAAACAATCTCATTAGAGGCATCCAACATGGAGCACAGAGCAGGGAGATGAAATCTCAGGTACACAAACAGAACAGCACCAAGCTGGTACACCAGAAGGAGTCACCTTAGAGGGAAAGAAAACAAAACAACAGCATCTTTGGCTTGCCCTCCTGCAGAGAAGAAATACCTGGGAATGAGCAGTTTCTCTGACCTGAGCCAGTCTTGCCATAATGCAATCAGGTGAGGGCAACTGAGTGTAAAGAAAAATGGATGAGCTGTTAGTTAGCTGATCTATTTTATTTTCTGTTCCACAGGCAAAGAAAATAAACATTTTCTTGCATTAGATCACAAACTCTACACATTTATCAGCTTGCAACAAATTGCCACTTACCTTTCCCTTGGTGCTCTGTTTGTGGTAAGGAAGGATTTGAAATCTGCAACTCTACCTGCAGTTTCGTGTTGCTCTTGTCTTATTTTATTTTCATTAATGTGTGTTCCTTAAAAGCTCCCAAGGCTAAAGGACCATGTCTCCCTCTGGGGCAGGTTCCTAGAGGTTAATGTAGATGTAATGCAATGTAAAATGTTGCCTCTGGTTTAGACAAGCAGGGCATTTGGCACACTCGACCTGAACAGCATATGAAGATAGTTTTGGTTTTCAAGATCAAGTAGACAGCTGCTATAGAAGAGTCAGCAGACTTCAGAGGTTCACAGGGAAGGGGAGAGTGAGGGAAGCAACATGGTTTTTCCTATGCTGATGAAAGATGCTCCACTGGCAGCTAGACCTACAAGTCCTGAATTTACCCGAGGAATGCACAGCAAGTGATCAGAGGCACAACCATGCTGCTCCCACCAGCCTGTCTGGCTTGGTTGGACCCCAACCAAAGTGCCTTCAGCCCTGACCTGAACCATTCCATGGGGGAGGATTGCTTGGTCTCTATATTCCTTCTCATCTGGCCTCTGTGGAAAGGGAGATAGGTGATGGATATGCTCTTGGTGGTGTTTCTTTTTCATGTGACAGTTGTCCAGTGAGAGATAGAGAAAGCAAAATTAATGGATGCAGATTAAGTGAATGGCAGGGACAGGGGATGTTATAGGGGGGGGTCTGCTAAAGGCCACCTGATCAGGAGGATGGTGGGAATGAAGCTCAGGCAGACAGGAGCAACCTCACACTTGCAAGCCTTGGTTTTCATGGGGGATTTCAACCATCCCAATATGTATCCAGCAGCCTTGTGGAGAAACACTTGGGAGTGATGGCTGATGAAAAACTCACCATGAGCTGGCAGTGTGCACCTGCAGTCCAGAAAGACAAACATGTTCTGGGCTGCATCCANTCTGAATGGACCCTATAGGGAAGCCGGAGCAGGACTCTTCAATATGAACTGTAGTGGTAGGACAAAGAGTAATGGGTACAAACTGAAAAAAGAGAAATTTAGGTTAATTATTAGTAAGAAATTCTAGACTACGAGGCTGGTAAGACACTGGAACAGGTTGCCCAGAGAGGCTGTGGATGTCTCAACCTTGGCAGTGCTCAAAGCCAGGTTGGATAAGGACTTGAGCAACCTGGTCTAGCAGGAGGTATCACTGCAAGCAGGAGTGGTGTTGGGACTAGATGAACTTTAAGATTCACCTGAACCGCTTAACATTACCTGATTCTATGAAAGGGCTGTTGAGCACATTTTACTTCAGTTCAGAGCCTTCTGACTGCCATCAGGTGGTGGCAACAATATTCCTGTTAATAGCCTGGGACATTTGAATGGCACAGTCTGGAGATCAGTGGTTGAGCAGACCTCTTCTAACCCTGAACTTAGTTATGGTCTGACATTAAAGTCACCATCAACATTCTCACAAACAGCCAAGTGTCCCAGCTTCTCCTAAAAGCTTTAGGGAGATCTCAGGGATGTCTATTGAAAGGACTCTGGTTTTACTTTGGTTAGAAAAGTTAGAACATATTAATTGACCATGGAGAGTAAAGGCCAAATATAATTGCAAACTGTCTGACAAAGCACATGATGTGATTGGTGTCATTGTCCTATGTAGGGCCAGGAGTTGGANCTGATGTGACTGTTGGGGATGGTCCTATGTAGGGCCAGGAGTTGGACTCAGTGATCCTAGTGGGTTCCTTCCAACTCAGGATATTACTTGATTCTATGACTACAAAATCCCCTCCTTCTGTAAAGTGGAAAGCACTGCATTTCATCAGCACTCCTTACATCATTTTACCAATTAGTTTTAGCACAAAAATAAAAAAAAAAAAAATTCTATCAGTCTTTTTTTCAAAAATGAAGCACCTGTCATGGTGTTTTTGAGCATAGATGGAACCTGAACTTACAGTCTCAGAAAAGAACAGAGAATAAGAATGCTAAAAATAAGAGCCATTAAAAAAATTCTGGCTTGGGGTAAATAAGCTTGTTCTTTGCTGAACACCCCACATAGCTATTTGTGAGGTTTCTTGAATGACGGATCTATAAAAAGTCTTCAAAGTGATATAAAGCAATGTAATTTCTCAACCACAGAAAACATGCATGTTTGTTTCCATCAACCAAACTCACACGCCGTGGAAAAATACTGTAAGACGAAGCTCAGCAAGGAGAAGTCTGCGTTGGCAATAATTCACCAGAAGCAAATTGTGTCCAAGTTGAGGAACAGGAACACAGGAAACTTGGTGTACTTCCCTGAGAGGGGAATGAAACAAAGGATGGAGTGGCACAGCGGTGTTACAGTCGTGATTTGTTTAAACAATGCAGCTCATGGGAACTAAGCCAAATGAATGCACTAACCAGTGACCACAAGCTGAATGCTATTTCATTAATTCAAGAATACATTTTACTTTTCACACCCTTGCATATACTAACTATGTAAAAGGTGTACACATGCTTTAAATGTATGACTCAAGTCACCCAAACTCAATCTAATCATGAAATGACATCAACTGAAACTTTATCTTTTCCCCAACTTAAAGGAAACAGTACAAATACAGCTGAAGAGGGAAGGGAACTTAGAGGCGACTCCACTTTGGACAGTCGATGGGCTGTATCCCTCTCCTCTTGCACAGAGACACCTATTGGGNACTTGATTCTATGACTACAAAATCCCCTCCTTCTGTAAAGTGGAAAGCACTGCATTTCATCAGCACTCCTTACATCATTTTACCAATTAGTTTTAGCACAAAAATAAAAAAAAAAAAAATTCTATCAGTCTTTTTTTCAAAAATGAAGCACCTGTCATGGTGTTTTTGAGCATAGATGGAACCTGAACTTACAGTCTCAGAAAAGAACAGAGAATAAGAATGCTAAAAATAAGAGCCATTAAAAAAATTCTGGCTTGGGGTAAATAAGCTTGTTCTTTGCTGAACACCCCACATAGCTATTTGTGAGGTTTCTTGAATGACGGATCTATAAAAAGTCTTCAAAGTGATATAAAGCAATGTAATTTCTCAACCACAGAAAACATGCATGTTTGTTTCCATCAACCAAACTCACACGCCGTGGAAAAATACTGTAAGACGAAGCTCAGCAAGGAGAAGTCTGCGTTGGCAATAATTCACCAGAAGCAAATTGTGTCCAAGTTGAGGAACAGGAACACAGGAAACTTGGTGTACTTCCCTGAGAGGGGAATGAAACAAAGGATGGAGTGGCACAGAGGTGTTGCAGTCGTGATTTGTTTAAACAATGCAGCTCATGGGAACTAAGCCAAATGAATGCACTAACCAGTGACCACAAGCTGAATGCTATTTCATTAATTCAAGAATACATTTTACTTTTCACACCCTTGCATATACTAACTATGTAAAAGGTGTACACATGCTTTAAATGTATGACTCAAGTCACCCAAACTCAATCTAATCATGAAATGACATCAACTGAAACTTTATCTTTTCCCCAACTTAAAGGAAACAGTACAAATACAGCTGAAGAGGGAAGGGAACTTAGAGGCGACTCCACTTTGGACAGTCGATGGGCTGTATCCCTCTCCTCTTGCACAGAGACACCTATTGGGTAAACTTTATTTCATGGTAATACTATTGCATGTGTAGTCTAATATCAGTGTATTTATCAACGGCAGATTCTGAACCTTCCTCTATTACAACAATCAATAAATCTCACTATTTGTGAATCTGTGATTGTGAATGTGACAAAACTTACGTGTTGAAACTACACTATTTGTGAATCTGGTGTTGTGAAAGTTATAATGCGACCAGACTTACAGTGCCAAACTGGTTACACTAAAATATTATCTGTGTATCTATATCATGAGGATCTCTTTCAGGGATTTGGACAGACAGATAATATGTTGAGTAAGAAGGGGAAGTTCTAGCTGTCCCCAGACCGCAGAGCAGTTAGCAGCGCCACCAACTCATCAGCTCAACATGTCTTCCTGACATGTTCCTGACAATTACTTTGCATCTGCTATATTTGGAACTCTGTATGTGTGCCTCAAGATTGAAGACATTCAGGGCCAGCTAGTATCTTCAGCCTTGCTATACTATACAAAGTCATAACAGCCAACATACTGTATGGTGGTATATAGGTACCGCACATAGCGACAGCCTGGCAAAAGTATGGGGAGAAGCTTGCATGACAGCTGGCTCTATCTAGTCACATTTGACTCATTTCATAACAACTGAAAAGCCTTATGTTGAAATATTTGTAAGCAAAAACCCTGGTTAAAGATAGTCAAAGATAGTGGCTGGAAGCTGAAGGAATAGCTTGTGCAGAAACTCAGAAAAGCTCATTAGACTCTGAAAAGAAGCACATTTAATCGAATTGTTGAATCGTAGAAGCACAGAATCCTGGAATCAAAAAATGGTTTGGGTTGGAAGGGACCTTTAATGATCATCTAGTCCAACACCCCTGCAGTGACCTCTGTGATAAAACAGGTTGTGTTTTCATATTCATACTTCTTTCATTTGAAGGTACAGGCTGGGTGTTGTCCTCCTCTGTCTTTGAAGGCAGAATTATATTGCACAGCCGGTGCTGGAATCTCCCTGACAAACAGCAAGACCACACACACTAAACTGTCTCCAGATTGAGAAAACCTCTACACTTGATTTCCTTCATATGTTAAATGAAACCATCACTGTCCTGATTCCTTACTTCCTTGCTATGACTATATCATTCATGGATTTCTTACACTAACCAGAGTTTGGAAAAGGTCCTATCTTCTTTGTGGTTTGGAGACTTGCATGTGTAATGCTGCTGCTGCATTGAAATGGCGAGGGAAATGCCAAAATCTGCTATGTGGGGTTGTTTCTCTGTAAGTCCCACTCGAAGAGAGGGTGCCAAGGCAGCAGCCCCAAGGGCTTCTCTTTGCTCACTTTGTGGAGACTATTCTCTTTGGAAATGGCAAGTGTTGAATGTTATTGTGATGCATAGAGCAGGATCCTCCTGTCATGGAAGGGGCCAAAGGAAAAAAATCTCACTCTTCAGCAAGTAAATAACTAAGAGAAAAAGACCACATTACAGCCTCCTGTCAGGATGTTCTTCTTGTCATTGTTTACAAACTGCAGGCATCTTTACTGCTAGTTTTTTCCTAAGAGATGACACCCGGGAGCCTAAAAGTGTCAGACTAGATGTCTGGAAAATTTGCAGACTGCTTCAGGACACTGATTTATATTCAATCCAGTCCTTTCCAGGAAATTGGTTCTTCTGAAAAGAATAAAGTTACTTCAACAACAACAAAAAATGTCATTGTCACTAAACCAGAAGGAATGTGACTGAAGCTCCCTGTCAGTCTGGGAACTTTTGACATATCCAAGCTTCTGTGGAGAGCTAACTACTCACTTTTTCCCTTAGGCCACACAAAAATAGGTTATCACAAATAGAAAAAAAAAAGATCTTAAAGAAGTAGATAGTATCATCATCATAACTTCTGGTTAGGTCTCAGATAGGCTCAGATTTTATTTGACTGATATCTTTTGCATGTGACACAACATGAGTGATACAGCAATATTAGGAAAATAACTGGTCTAGTGGAGGTATCCCTGCCCATGTCAGGGGCTTGGAACTAGATGGTCTTGGTAGTAGATGGTCTTTAATGTCCCTTCCAACCCAGGTCATTCTATGATTCTGTGATTCAAAGAGGTTTTCTTCTGCTCACTGAGTGCCGAAGGTAGTATTAGAGACAAATCATTGAAAGAGAGGAGAGTGCCAGAATACACCCACCCACTGGCCTGTTTTACCTTCTTGTACCCACTGGGAGAGAGGTGCAGAAAAGGCAGCTTTAAAAACTTTTCCATTTCTATACTATGAATATATGAAGCTGTTTTCTTCACCTTGCAACTTGGCATTTTCTGGGGAATATTTCTGGGGAAATATTTCTCTTTGGAAGCCACACATGTTTCAAACCTTTCATAGGTGCAACACACTTTTCTGCATTTCTTTTCAGACAAGTGGAAGAGAGAAGCCATTTATGGCTCTCCAGTCTGGGCCATTATGCTATGTTAGAGGTGCACTGGAGCCCTTTTAACTTACAAGAATGTTTATGATTTTCCCTACGAAACCTTTCTCTAGCAGAAGATAAAGACAAATGTGCTGCTTTTAACAGGTTCTTTCCTTGTCCTTTAGCTGAAGGTAAGACCAGAGAAGTGTATCAATCATACCTTCTTCTAAATATACAAGAATATATACATTTAAACTGAAAACACTTGCTTTCAGAGAATTGAAATGTCTTCTCTGCTGTCTGAATAAGTAACATAAAAATACCTGCTAATAATATATTTACCAGTCCTCAGTTTCAGCATTTCTAGCATCTTAATGTGGAGATCAGGTAATTCTACCTGGAGGTAAACACATACTGAAACTGGTTAATTTGTCTACTCCACCACAGCTTTGGGAATTTCCTGTCCCTCATTTTTGAGGAAAACTATCGGCATCAGGAGTGCTGTTTCCCTGAATTGTGGTCCTAAGACTAACCAGCAGAGCTGTGCTGATAAGTCCTCTCCAAGGGCACAGATCACAGAATCACAGAAGGGTTGGTGTCGGACTGGAAATCGTCCAGTTCAACTTTCCCTGTAAAGCAGACTCACCTAGAGCAGGTGACACAGGGTCTTGTCTAGGTGGAGTTTTAATATCTCCAGAAAAGGAAACTTCACAACCTGTCTGAGCAGCCTGTTTCAATGCTTAGTCACCATCACAGTAAATTTCTTCTCCATATTCAAATGAAACTCCCTGTGCTATGGTTTCTGCCTGTTGCCCTTCTCCTGTCAAAGGACACCACCACAGAGCCTGCTCCATTCCCCTCCTGCTTCTTCTCTCATGACTCTCATCTCTCACCCCATCTTGTACACTGGGTTTTTGTGGAAGATAAGACATTTGTGCAGTCTCTAACCAAACAGCATCTGTGAATCATCCTCACAGACACAGAAAACAGCTCTTTCTCCCTAGTCCTCAGCCATCTTCTTTGCTAGACGATGCTGGACCATTCCAAAGAATGGCCAGAAGAAACTTCCCCCTTGGTGCAGAAAAAAGCCTCATAAGCATTTAATATTGGCTTTGGTTCTCTGGGAGGTGATCACCAATCTGACCCTCCATATTTCTTCTGAGGGTACAGCTCGCCTTCAGGTGTTACCTACTCCTTCCCTAAGATCTTCAGCTGCACCATGGAGATTTCTTCCCTTGAGGGCATGCGTTCTTCTACTACTGCTGCCTTTTAAACCATAACTTTAAAACTGCTGGGTTTTTTTTAATTTCCATTAAAGGTCCTGTGTTTTGCACACCTATATAGAGGGTTGGGTTATATATAAATATATAAATATATGTGTGTGCAAAGAAATGGTTTTTATTCTTTCCTTTTGCTTTTCTATTGCAAAGTCTCTAACGTGTTGTGCTAAAGGTGGGTGGCTTTGAAAGAGGCTGGTTTCATTAGATTTTTATTGTGTTTAAAATGCGGTTCCATTTATTGTCCTAAACACTTGCCAGCCTTTGTCACATCATGTCTCATGAAGGCACTTGGAAATGAGCACACACATAGAAAGCTGCATCAATTTCCTCCCCCCATACCTCCCCAAGCAATATAGGCAGGAGATCATGAAAGTTTTGGTTTTTAGCTGGTGGTTAATCCTTCCAAACTTGGCCCATTTTCTGAAAGTAACTCACTGAATAATGGACATGGTCCATTAAAGTGATGAAGACAAAAGCTCTTCTAGTTCCTGACTTAGTAAGAAAATCACCTCATTCGTAGGCCAAAAGAACACACTTGAGCTGTGACAAAGGACCTCTATAACTGAGAGCCAAGACTCCCCTCCCATTTATTTCCATGACTTGGTATTCTGTTACTGTCCACATTTCTTTTTGTCCTTGGGTAATGGGTCATGCATTTCTAATGGAAAAATCTAAAATTTAAAAGAATGGTGTTGTAGAATTAGTATTGTAGAAACTTCTGGATGCATTTTATTTCATCCATCCCCAGACACATATGTTTTTCACATATATTTGTATTATTAAGATTTTCATTTAATGGCAGCTGGTGCTTTAATTACAGATCCAGACAGGGAAAAGTTCACACGTGTTTGGTTCCCAACTCCTTGATGTATTTAAAGTGTACTATGAGGCAAGACATGTATTCCTTGATTTCCATTTAAAAAAAAATCAAAATAAAACAAAAATATAAACAAAACAACAACAACAACAAANAAACTCAAAAAATAGCACTTGTTCATGTGTGCTGGGAGCTGAAATGAAAAATAACTAATACCTGTCAGAAAGCATTATTATTCATGTGTTACCATGATGAGATGCAAGTATACAACAAAATATCACATTCAGTCCATATTAAAAAAAATATGCTTTATGATTAAACAAGTACTTTACTCTGTTGAAATAGAAATAACCTGAAAAGCACTATGGTAACGCCTCTCAACTTTTCTGTTTGGATTCTGTCATTGTCTCAGACCTGACACTTCAGAATTTGTTGTTAGACCACAACACAGATGAAAAATCCTCCTTTTATATGAATCCAGGAAAGGAAAGCTGGGCTTCTCTTCTTCCAGAAGAGCTGTGTATTAGAGCAATGGCCCCTGACCTGTGTGTTGTAGACTGTACTCTGCCCAATAAATGTTCCGACTTTCCTCATGACCACAGAAAATTAAAACCCTTAAAACTAAGGAGGCTGTGGCTGCAGTCCAGGTTGACAGCAAGAGCAAAGATGCTGCTCACATTACTCACTCATTTATTCTGCGTATGGGCCCATAAAGGCTGGAGCTGCAAGGACAGAAAATCTAATAATGGAAGAAAAATAAGAGTCTGTGAATTAAAATGACCCCAAATACCAAAAGTCAGATAGAGAAAATATCTTACTAGGCATCAACAGGCACAAGAGTGTCCTCTGGATTAATTTTATCTGGTTTTATACACTTTAACACCATAAAAGAAGATTATCTCATTGAGTCTGACCTCTGGCATAAGGCAGGCAATAAAAAAGTGTTCAGTTGCTGCTGCATGGAGTCCACTAATTTGTGTTTGACTAAGAGAGTTATTTCAGTAGAGCAGCCCTTCTTGGCCTTGAAGATTCAGTACTGGGAGAGTCCACTTCTCTTCTAAACAGACAGCAAATTGCAGCTTGGCCAATATACAGGATGGGAGAAGTGCTCCCTTACAGCTGCTTCCCCACGCACAACCCCTGTGTTAGAGGTGGGAGTGTAGTGCCCACTGTTGGTGGGTCTCTCAAAGTCTGTCTTAATTTCATGTTCAGCTTTAAGCCAGCATGAGCTAATACAGCAATTCAGAGGTGATTCTCATTCTCCCCTGTCCCTGCGGCACCTCCTTCCATATGCCAACACAAGCATTGAGCAACTACACACTGAACAGGTTAAGGGAGATGATTAAAATTAAATCAGTTCAATGCTTGTGTTTTTGTTGGCTGGATTGTACTGCCTGGATAGGAATAAATGATGGGAGATGTGACTAGCTCTTTCAACAGCAGTATTGGTTTATGCCAGTTTAGGTTGGCGTACGTGAATCTGCTGGTTTTTTATTTGGCTGTTTCTACTGGTTTCAGGTCTTTTTGCAGCTGAATGGTGCAAAGAGGCTGAATCTCAAGAGGAAATGCCATACAATGTTCATAAAGTATTATATTGAAGGAAACTGCTATCAAACACTGGGTATTATGACATTTGGCATATACCAATTAATCAATAAATAAGATATCCTGTATGTTTTCATGAAACAAAACTGAATTGTTTTGTCTAAATAACAGAAATACAAACCAGAACAATAGTCTGTACACAATGCTGAAAATTCACTCTGTTTCTCCATATAATTTAAACTGTGTATTGTCCTCCCTTTCTCCACTTTTGAGTCTTATGCAGTTACAGGTTCTCAAGTGTGTAATAGCCCCATTTCCCTGTTATTACTAATTCATGCCATGAACGTGGCCTAAAAAAACCCCAACTTTCTGCATCATCAGATCCTCCTGAATAAAAAGAGCTCTTAGCTTAGCCATTGCTGAAAGTAGAGCTATTACCTCCATTTTCTCTCACAGACAGAGCCCAAGGCAAAACAATACAAGTGTCAAACTCCGTGTTCATGCAGCATTAAAAAATGCAAGGAAAGAAAGACGAAGATGAGGTAAACTCTGTGCTACTTCAGCATTCAGGAGAGAAAGAAAATCAAAATAATAACCCATGGCAGCACAATAAAACAAGAAAGTTCTTTCATTCCTCTTTCTCTACTGTTTTTAATTTTGTGCACATATTTCTTGTGATTGTCACCAGAGCATTTCATGGCATTCCACTGGCACACCTCACAAACTTAATTGATCCGAAGTATGACTCACCTTACCAATGTATTTAATCATACTGAAGTAAAGTATTTAATCATACTTAAGTAAAATATTTAATCAGCTTTAAAATGGGCATCTCAGTTCCTTCCTCCATCAATACAGAGAGATACTTGGTCTTTTTCCCCAGGCTACTTAACTACCTCAGATAACTGCAAGCACTTCTGCCCCCCACTGCACCCCAGGAGATTGATCTAAAGCTATTGGTTATAGAAGATGGTTATTTAGATATCCCAGCAGAGACACCTAAACTATTAGATGACTGAAGTCATAAACTTAACCACATACAAAAGCCTCATACAGAATTCATCAATACTTTTGGAAAGTATTTGATAGATTTGAGATCAGGGTATCACAGCAGAGTTTTTTGTTTCACCTTTTTATTTTTTTAGAGAGAGTAGAGGTGGTTAAAATTTCATTCATTATGAGTTTTCAATTACACGTTTCATCAGGTTTCCATGATAGGAGAAAATTGGAAGTTTTAGCAAATAAATAACCATGGGGTTTGACCAGCAGTGCAGGACAAAAGTTCTCAGCAATACAAAACTTGCTGTAGTCATTTGTTTGTATTTTTACCCAGTTAGTATCAACTTTACCAAAACATAAGAATTATGTTACTACTACTATTGATTTTCCTTACCTTTGTGTATGGATTTGCAGAATAGAAATTAAACATCAGGGACAGTGCCCTACCAGAAGACGGAATGATGTTTTTCAGCCCTAAGACAAGAATTCTAATTATAGGATACAATTTAAAATCCAGTAGCACATTTTCTATAGGAAAAAGTATTAACCTGGTGATCCTGCCAATTCCCAAATGAAGTGCGTAATTTATTTTGTTCAAGAAATGCTGCCTTCATGACTAAACTCGTCATTAATTCTTCATGTCCCTTTCTTCTGCCTTGAAAGTTTGATTTGAAAAAAATTCTGTTTTGGTGCTGAATTGGTAATTTTTGGTTACAGCCTATAAGATCTTTGGGCATACAGGATGAATGCAATGCTACTTTAGGGGTTTTTTATTATTATTGAATGGTATCTGTTGAAAAATTATTCTGTGTTATGTCAGCCCACTGAATACAGCATACAGCTTTCCTTGGAAGAGGAATGTATTGACCATCAGTAATTACAGGTAAAGACTGATATTTCAGGGCATTAAAGGGAATCCAAACTGTGTCATGCCATGTCTGCCCACCACACCATTCTTTTCTAATGCAAGCTGGCAGGAGTCACCCTCAAACAGGGTGTTTCACCCGACACCTGGATGTCTGTGGGATTTCCAGCACTCACTCCATCGCTCCCTCCAGAGGCTCCCTGTACCCTTTCTGCTGGGTTGTGAACACTCAGTGCTCCTTTCATGTTGGTGGACGTGATGGGCTGTGACATCTCTCATCTCAGTAAAGAGGAGTCTCAAACAATGTCAGGAGATGTCACTTAGAGCCTGACAGCTGGAAGATAAACTGGATGGCACTGATGTAAAAGTCTATTTATATCAGCCCAGCATAACCTGAGTTCTCTGAAGTTAAAGCTGCATTATAGGGCATGAGGTGGGCTAAAAAATAAAATGCTTTCATAATTAGGGGTGTTACTCCTTTTGTTCTACTACAACTATAGAATTTTACATGCTGCATCTCTCTATTTGCTGGAACGCGGATCAATACTTTGTGAAGAGGAATTCTTTAGACCATTTCAAAATTAACTGCATTGTTCATTTGTCATGCAGTATTACAGAATCTCAGAACCAATGAGTTTAGAAAAGCTCTTTAGTATCATTGAATCTGACTGTTCTACCAGCACTGCCAAGCCACCACTAACCCATGTCCCCACATTCCATATCTTCACAACTTTTAATCCCATCCAGGTATGGTGACTCCACCACTGCCCTGGGCAGTTGTGCCAGGACTGGACAACCCTTTCTGTTAAGGAATTTTACTAGCATCCAATCCTATTCTCCCATGGCACAACTTGAGGCCANTTCCTGCCCACCTGGGCACATCTGGACCTGTAATCAACTGCTGCCAACAAGCAACAGCAGGTCCTTTCCTACTGGGCAGCTTTCCAGACACCCTGCCCCAGACCTGTAGTGCTGCATGGGGTTGTTGTGATCCACGTTCAAGACTCAGCACTTGGTCTTGTTGAACCTCACACAGTTGGACTCAGACTATATGCCAGGAACTCATCCCCATCCCTGTTACTCCTGATTCAGTGGTAAAGAGGTCAAGCTGTTTAACACCTAATCTGATGACCAGACATATACCACCAAATGGAGCTGCTGCCCTGACTTTGTCTATTTCCTCTTCCCTTGCATGCTTCAGCTGCTCTTCATAGCACATTAGAGGATTGCTGTCTTTATTAGTCACCAATAACACATTAATACATTCCTTCTCCTATTACCTCGGACACTAATTTGGTGGAACTGGATACTGACAGTACATTGATGTTGTTAAGGTTAATGANTTGTGATCCACGTTCAAGACTCAGCACTTGGTCTTGTTGAACCTCACACAGTTGGACTCAGACTATATGCCAGGAACTCATCCCCATCCCTGTTACTCCTGATTCAGTGGTAAAGAGGTCAAGCTGTTTAACACCTAATCTGATGACCAGACATATACCACCAAATGGAGCTGCTGCCCTGACTTTGTCTATTTCCTCTTCCCTTGCATGCTTCAGCTGCTCTTCATAGCACATTAGAGGATTGCTGTCTTTATTAGTCACCAATAACACATTAATACATTCCTTCTCCTATTACCTCGGACACTAATTTGGTGGAACTGGATACTGACAGTACATTGATGTTGTTAAGGTTAATGACCCAGAGATTTACAAGAGAAGTCACATTAGAAGTCAAATTGATTGTAATAATTGTTTCACTGAACAGTGTCAACATTAAGTACAGTATGTTGTGCTGTGCTATTCAGGGAGGCCCTGTGGCTGTTACAATAACTACAACACTTTCTACATACCCTCCTTACAAGACAATTCACGCTGAAATACATTTAGGTAAATGCAGCTCTAGTAATGGGTGCCTAAGATGTTCTAAGATATGAGACCCTATGTTTCTAGTCTCTGCACATTATTTTGCCTCTGAGCATATTTTGTACTTCCACTCAATTCTAATTGTGGCTTTTCTCAGATAGGACTGAATGGAAAGCAAAATTTTGGCCTGTATTGTGAGGCAATGAAGAATACTGTTGCTGTTCAGTCCTAATTTTTTCTCAGACAAGTGACTGCCTGGCAGTTGAGATCCTCTGTAGTTAAACTGCTTTAAAGATTTGAGTTTCAATATACTGTATGAAATAATTTTTCTGTTAACATTGTTTTCACATTGACAGTGGCATGCAGGAATTGCAGCTGAGGTGCCATAAGAATCTCACAGAAATGTCACCCTTGACCGAAAGGGTGTGGGATTGCCCCTGTGCAACTATTAAAAAAATCAACTCAATCTTTTTCACATTGTAGATTCTGTTCTTTCCCTTCTCCATTATTCTGTGTATTCCTATTCTTTCTCTTTCTTGTGTTTCTCCTTCTCACTCAGGATATTGATCCTGCAACTGGAAAGAGTCACTGCTGAGTGCTGAGCAGCACCATGAATGGTGAAATAAAAGGTGCTTGTCATGCTGGAGCCCTGCACAGTCATCCACATGCCCACAGGACTTGACTCACCCATTCCTCCTCTCATTGTGTCTGCTCTGACTGCAGGGTACTCACAGCATTGCTGATGATTGTGAGTTATGACTCGAGCTCAAGGTCAGGAAATGAATCTCTTGTACTTTTCAGTGAAGTTCTCCTCACATGTCTTAGTTTGATTCTCAGTCTTATTTGCAATAATTCAGAACACCAAACAACCAATATATTTTTTCCAAGAAAATTCCAGTTTTAGGAAGAGCAACAAACATTTCATGGAAAGATGAAAGCTCTCATTATAAAATGCGTATTTTTTTTTGACTCTGATAATATACACTAATCACATTCACCCTCCCTTCTTTCTTTGTGCTAGTCCCAGCTTGTCTTCTTTCGGAATTAGATTACATGTTGTAATTATGAGGTGACCTGTAAGGTCTCATCCAACCCAAACCATTCTATAATTCTATGATTCTATGTCTGCAGCATTAATATCTAATCTAGTTACCTTTGGCTTCTCTTATAACCAGTGAGAAAAAAACGAAACCTCTTTGCATGATTAGTCTCAGCCAAGAGTGGTCAAACTGCAGCTTAAAATGAAGGTATATGTTGGATTCAAAGCCTCTAACTGCCTTCAGTGTGAGACCTACACCTTATTGTGATCATAATTATTGTGACCCAGGAGTGCCTCAAGTGACCCAGGAGGTCAGCGGTCCCTGGGCTGTACCAGCCATGGGGTGCCCCAGCCCAGGGCAGTGCCCATCCCTGTGCACTGCTGGTGCACCTCCAGCTCTGGGGACAGTTCTGGGACCCTCAGACAGGAGAGACACTGAGGAGTTGGAGTCTGTCCAGGGAAGAGAACAGAGCTGGGGAAGGTGCTGGAGGAGCAGGAGTGACTGAGGGAGCTGGGGGGGCTCAGCCTGGAGAAAAAGAGACTCAGGGGGGACCTTCTGGCTCTGCAACTCCCTGACAGGAGGGGGAGCCCGGGGACCTGTTGATCTCTTCTCCCAGATGTGGCCTCAAGCTGTGCCAGTAGAGGTTTAAGTTGGATATTAGGGTCAGTTTCTTCTTGGAAAGGAGTTGTCAAGCATTGAAGCAGGCTGCCCAAGGCACTGGTGGAGTCTCCATCCCTGGACAGGGCATATGTGAATATGTGAATATGGCACTTGCGCACATAATTTGCTGGTGAACAAGGTGGTAGTGCTAGGTTCCTGGCTGTGGACTTGATCTCTAAGGTCGTTTGAAATCTTAATGGTTTTATGACTCTATAAAGGCAATTGGGGTGAAAAGAATCTATTTTGCACATGGATTCCTAGTCTGATGAGGCTGTGTTATGCCTTGTCTCTGTGTCACACCCACAGAAATTGTGTTTTTCCTCTACTCCTGCCCAGAAAGGCTGCACAGTTTAGCTCCTGCTGTGACAGGTTGCATTTGTTAATGAGGAAGGTCATCTGCATCATCTTTCCATCAAGCAGCTACATTGTAGGCAACAAGATTGAAAAACTGGCCTATAGATTTGGTAAATCTGTAAGAGCCACCACATGTAAGAAGAAAAACCAAAAGTTGTCACATTTTGGATCTTACCACTGTTTATATAACACTTCAATAACACGTCAAACACTGTCTTCTGCTCTGTGCAGCGTGTTGTACAGCTTGCTCTCTACACCATAGGCTTGTTTTGTGGATGATGTGTAAGCTGGGATATTACTTTTTAAAAGTATTTCAGTGGCATCGTGTATTCCACAACAGGCCTGTCAAAATACAGTGTCAAGCTCTCACATGTCGTGTAAAATCTGTTTGATGTTCTCCTCACTTGAACTCCTACTTTGCATTGTAATTAGGAGAGATCTTGACTGGGTGAACTTGTTAGCTTTTTACATGCACAAGCCTAAGGACACTTTAATTAAAGTCAGAGGGAAACTTGAAAGCACAGGCAGCAAGCAAAAAAATAATAAGACTAAAAATAACCTGTTCAAAACTGCTGTAGAGAAGCCAAGGGACAGGACATGTCACAGGCAGGGAACATTATGAACTGGGGTACTCTAACCATTGCTTCCCCAGCAGTAGCACGTAATAATTATAAATATAAATCCTGTTTCAGTTGGTGCCATATGACAGTGCTGGCAAAAGAGAGTGACAACATTACTACCCAATAAAACTCTTTTTTTTTTTTTTTCCTCCCCAAGGCAAAGATTCTTAGTTTTATTTCTTTTAGGGAGGAGGGGAGTCCCCCAAAGCAGTGTTGAGGGGAAAAAAACCCCACTATTGTAATTTTTTATTTTGTGGAAATAATCTTCTATAAATTACCTGTACATAGAGAAGAAAACATCAGAACTGTCCTGAAAGAATATTGCAGTTTTCAATTTTCCTTATTTTGATTTTATTGTGCAAAATCAGTTTTACAGCAAAGGTAAGATTTTTCACATAGATATTATGACTTTTAGTCCGTTTAAAGAATACTTTGATGGGTAAAGGAGTAGACAATGATTTCCTGTATTTTTTCTGGTTTTTGGCTTGATTTATTTTTTTCCAAAGCAAACATTTTCCCCTTTTCCTGATTTTTGGTCTATTTTAATTATTTAGCTCCTGCCTAGCTACTTCTGTCTCCTTGAGTGTCCATTTCTCACAATTTCATTCCAAATAAATAAATTAGGCAGCATGAATGTAAATTATATTTTCCAAAGCCACAGATACAGATGCCTCACACATTTTCTTTGTTCTCTTTTACCTCTTGTACTGTGGCTATGACTCACACACTAACTGATCAGAAAGACATTCTGTGGTGAGGCTTAAATGTTCCTCCTTGTACAAGTCCCACTTTCCTGAGAAAACCAGGGTTCCAATTAATCTCAATATAACTGATTGCTTAAGATGGGATCCAGATCACAAACCAAGACACTCACATTTAGGTGTGTAAAAAGAGGTAAATATCTGATCTCTGTACAATCCAAGCCCAATTCAGTCGACTAAGTGTAGATAAAGGAGGTTGCCTCAGATTTTCTGAAGTATAACATAGTCTCTAATTTTTGATCTAGAGAAGCGTGTACTTTCCATAGGTCCTGGATCATATCTGCCAGCCCCAGGGAATGTCTCAAATAATATAGGGCATCTTGCATGGCACAAAAGGCCAGTGTTCTAGTAAGTGAATTCAGGCTCTCACCAGTACTTGACTGAGTACACACTGTTCATTCAGCCAGTGCACCCGTACAATGAGCTGAATCTTGCATGACCCCCTGTGAATGTACTGAATCCCTTTCAATTACATAAGGCACCTAACTCACATATATACACCTTCAAATAAATACCTAAATTAAACCTGCTTCCTCAGGGAGTTGCTTTCTCTCGAGTCCCCCAGAAACTAGTAACTCTTTCAATTTTTCCTATGCTACTCTTAGCTTTTTTTCTGACAATGATTTAGCTTTTCCAAAGCAGAAGTTCCTCAAGATTTTCACTTTTCCAGAATAGTACAGCAAATCTGTAACCTTGTCCTTATTCAGAAGCATCATTCATGTCATCGTTCCCTGACTACTAAACTCTTTCAGACTGTAGTATTGAATTCGACAGCCCTATTTCCTCTCTGTGTTTGTACACTTCTTTGGGTTGTTTTCTTTCTTATCTCCTTTTACAGCTCATTCTTGTGGACCAAGGCATGCTTATTTGTAGATTTAACCAGTCACAGGTTGAGGTTTTTGTTTTCATCTTCTGTGCCCTGACTTGTTCAGGGCTAGTCTTGGCTTTGCAGGTTCAGGATCCATTTCCATTTTCTTATTCTAAGGCTCTCCTTGAGGTTATGTTTCAGTATTTATTCTCTTTGCCTTCTTTTGTCTGGAGGAAATAAAGGGATATCATCTCACTAACAAGCAGTGCTGGAAGGTCCAAGAAGAAAATGCATGCTTACATGCCTGCTGTGAGTGCTGCAAAGCTATACCCAGTGTTGCAGATATGCCCCCCTCAAAGTCTTTGACAATAATGGCTTTTAGTGACTTTTATTTCCATACCTTTATCACAGAAGCATTGCCATCCCTTTGTTAATCTCCTACAACAGGTTGTTTCCTGTTTGTTTCCACAGGAAAACATGCACTAGAAGCCCTGGCTGGGAGTTGCTGTGAGTCACTCATCACTGTCTCTAGCTGAGCACTTATGTATGTATGTAAATCCACCTACATCCATGCATAACCCACAGAGACAGCGTGACAGAAGCTGTGGCAGGTCACAATCACAACCCCATCTGTTCGCAACAACAAGTCACTGAATACATTTGAAATTTAATACAAACAAAATTAAGACAACATTGCAACCGGATGAGGTATGAGAGATTGAACATTTCCTCTGCTCCAATGGCTTCCAAAACTTCCTCAAATATAGGATTTTTGTAGCTAGTCTCCTCTGAGAAATTGTTTTTAATTAATTGTTAAAGACTTTTAAAGTGTGCATATTCAAAGCTTGTTAAATGTTGTTGAATGCTTGCTATGTCAACATAAACATGTCACCTTTAAACATAAAGGTGATCTGCAACAGGGTTACTTGATTCACCTAAGCTCTGCTGATCTTCCACTCATGCTGAAATGACACAAAGAAGGAATCTACACAATACAGCCTGAATAAAACAGGTGGAACTATAGTCTCCGAGCAACACCTGGTGATGGATGTTACTGTGCCTGAACCAAAAGAAAGTTTGCTCTTTCCAGGGAAGGGGAATCATCTGAAATGAATACAGTTCCCTGGAAGCTGAATAGGGTTGAACGGCGCTTGGAGCAACCTGGTCTAGCAGAAGGTGTCCCTGACCTTGGCAGGGGTTTGAAACAAGATGAGCTTTAAGTCCCCTCAAATCCAAACCAGTCTGTGATCTTATAAAATGGCTAAAAGCCATTTTCAGCATGAATTCAAAGCATGCTACAGAGTCTGCAGTATCATGAAGGGAAATGGGGCGCAGAGAGCTCACCCTCCAAGGATAGGATAGGAAAAGGGGTTTTTTTTTAATTGAAAATGGTGCCCGGCTTAAATAGGATTGGTAGACAAGGCTCTGGAACAGGGTGAAATTTAGGAGGGATTTAGGGAAGTGCCTGGGAGGGGTTCGCAATACAAGGCAAGACCCTCCAAAACTGGGAACACAGGAGCAAATGCAGACCATATTAGGAAATTCTCCCCTGCTGCAAGCAGGGACCATGAGCAATGGAAAACTCAAGCAGGGACACAGAGTGAAACAAAGGAAAAGACATATAACATGATAAAATCCTCAAACGGGGTACAGACTTAAACAGCAAACAGTCCTTAAACATAGCAACGGTCCATATAAACGCAGGAAGCAGTTTTCCAGAGCTCAGGCAGTCACAGTCTGGGCCGGTTAAGCTGTCCTTCCACAGCTGGTATCTCTCTCCTCCAAAGTATCACATGTAATGAAATTAGATGTATAAAGTTGTTTTTTCATCTAGATAACGCTACATACTGAAAATATGAAAATAAACTAACATAAGAGATTTTCAACTGAAGGAAACTAAAGAAAACATGAAAAGATGTGGAAAGGAAATCCTCAGTCAAGCTGGCTTTTGTGTGAAAGATATTATTATCTACTAAGAAATACATCCAGCTGTTGATGTACTCTCTGTTAGAGCTGACAGTGACACAGAGGAAGGCCAATTAGGTCTCAGAAATGCTGGAAGCATTGTGATGGGTGAATAACATATAGTACCAGTGCAGGTGTAGTCAGTTGTACTATAAAACTAATCACTGGAAGAAGAGGCTATCTTGGGATTGCAAAACAGGAGTCTACAAAACCAATATCCTGGCTAAATACAGCCATGGACATCAGATGCATGGTTAGTATGGGGCGTATATGGGCAACAACAGAGCAGGCAAAGAAAAGAGATACCTCAAGTGCAAAGTCTCCCAGAAGATGATCAGAAGTGGGGCAGGCAAGGAACCATTTCATTCCAAGTTATTCCTAATAGACTAATACTTGGACATCTGGGAAACAGGTGAACTGCTAGACAGTACGACTGGGATACTATAAGGGGAGCAATGTAGTACTTGAGAAACCAAAGCATCCCAAACTATTACATTTCAGACAGCAACCCTAGTTTATTGGCAGAGAGTTATGTTCATTACATGAGAGTGGACATGCGGTCACATCGCACCAACTCCATACGTAAGCCACCAGCTTGACAGATCAAATTGCTATATTTCTGATAAAGAAACTTGTAAAAGTCTTTTACAGAATCCTGATTCAACTCTCAATGTTGAATTGCAGAGTCTTTTCCATGCCTATGCCTGGAGATTTTCTTAGGGTTGGTTTATTCCCTCAGGACAAGCCACATATCATGAAGCAAGTTAAAGGCCTTGAACTGCTACAAACTCATCCTTCTAAGACCTAATGGGCAGTAAGATTATTTCATCCAAATTTCCAATTACTTTGTTCCCACCCAATCCAAGACAAAATTAGATAAACTAATAAGATGCACTCTCCTGTGAGGCATAATGAACAGGACACTAAAAGAGCAGACTTCAAACTTCCTGATAGAAATGCAATAAGAACCCATCCAGGAGGGTATCTTGCTGTCACAAGAGGAATGCACAATTAACCCCACAACAGGATATAATGGGTGAGTCTTTGATATTGAGGAAGGAAAAAAAATAACCCTCCACGGCCAGGCTGGATCATGCTTTGAGCAACCTGGTAGAGTGAAAGGTGTTCCTGCCCACGACAGGGTTTTGGAACAAGAATCTCTTTAAGATCCCTTCCAACACAAACCATCCGATGATTCTATGGACTCTCATAGAGCTGTGTCCTAGATCCAAAGAGAACCTAACTCTGTACAGCTTGGCAAGTTACTAGCTCTACAATGGTAGCCACAAGGAGCAGCTCTTTGGTTGGTTCCTCCTACTTATCTGCTTTCTGACATTTGCAGATATGAGGATCTGTAACTGCCTGCTTACATCCAGAATTTAAAATAAACATAAAATAAAGTTCTTCTATTGCTGCAGCATTAATATCTTAGATTTGGGCTGCAAACATTATTTTGTCTAATATCAATATGATCACTATGGATTTTATCTGGTTCAGAGGCAATATACAATTCAATGATTCATAATATGCAAAAGGCTAAAACTCTCAAATAAATCTTCAATAGAGTTAATTGTTATGCTCAGATTATGAAAAACTATTGTTAAGGTTGTGTTTTATTTTTCAAGTTTTCTTCAATTTTTTTTTTTTTTTTTTGGTACATTGGTTTAATCCTTCCTGTTTTTCTGTTAAATCTCTATAACCACAGAACAGAAAGCTGGAACTTTTCCACAGAAGCCTCTGGCTTCTTTTAGCACTGACTTCATCCTATTCTTTCATTCTCTTGGTGACATAAAATTTACTCCAGAATCCCATTGCAAAGGCTTTTCGCATCAAAAAAATCATCAAACCTCCAGACAAACCACAAACCTCCAGAGGACCTCAGGAGAGAAATAAATGGATTAGTAAACAGAATACACTCTGGCAGATAAAAGGCAACGAAGAAGGAATCAGGCAGTGTAGGTCAAAGCATTTAGCGTGGTTTGTTCTCCCTACAGGAGTGTCTAAGGTGGAGGGGGAGAAAGACAATGTGATGTAGCTGGATGTGGCAATCTGGTATGGCATGGAAAATTATGACTGGGTGCTAGAGAGACACAAAAACTGGGAAATCTGTTTCTCAGGAAAAGCCTGAAGTATTCCAATTTCCTTAGCATGGTACAGCTCTTCTTCACTGTCCTTGTTTTTCTGCTTCTGTGTTTGTGAGAAATAGAACAATTGAGGAGATTATTAACCATGGTACCTCAAGCACTGAAATGTGGATCTTTGTGTAAAGGGCCTTGGAGGTAAACCCATTGCATCTCTAATGTTTATTGATATTCCTTTATCTGGAATTTCTGAATCTGGCTATTATTATATTATTCACAATTTCAATGAAAAAAGGAAAGAGCCTACCAATAATATCATCATATATCTAATGTTTTCTTTTGTGTGTGGAAGAGAAGGGGAGCTCTTGCAAGTCCTGAAGGGCAGCATTTCCATGCCTGGAAAACATGAACACCGACCCAGAATGATTACTGAAACCTCTTGGCTTTTCACTATTTCAGTATCAGTTTAGATTTTATTTTGCACATAGGTCAGCAGCAGTCAGGACCTTCTTTCCCTACTTTGAGAGGTGATGACAACACCAGAGTTAGGAGATGTCCCTTGAGGGTGCCTGGTAAAAGAAAGGAGAAGCAGTCTCACACTCTGCTAACCAGCCTGAGGGTTCAAATATAAAACCAATTTTCCATGGCTTACAGAGTTACTGTACAGAGACCACCCTCATACATGCTCCTGTCTACTGCTGGTGTGGGATCCTCTATCTTGTCTTAGGCAGCAATTAAGAGCATTGAGATAACTTGGATTACTTTTTATTGCATGTGTGCTAAAAGTGTACACAATAATGTGGATAATAACCACAGTGCAGCTGACCCACAGAAATTTGTTAAGCTGTGGTATGTTCCTTAAACGTCTGGTTCATGCAGTTTCACGAAGAGATACATTTCTTGGTTTTACAACAGCTTTCCCATGTGACTCAAGAAGTTTGGCTCCAGTTTTTAAGTCTTTAAAATGATTAAGCAATTCTCCAGCTACAGTACAATTCTCTTTCTGCCTAAAATGTTCGTATCCTGTATTTGGTTGCAGTAGATTTTCAAGTGGTAAGGAATGATAAGGAATATAATAAATGAATCAAAGTCATAAGGCATTCTTTCTTTTCTATTCAAGATATACCATGGTCATCAAACACAGTACTGAAGTGGTGGAAATATTTCTCAGTATGCTAAACTGCATTTTTACAGTCTTTCCCTAAATAAAGTAATAGTAGGAATCGAAAAAGTTTAGGGTGTAATCTGAATATGTCCAGTGCCAGTTAGATGTTTTATCAAAAGAGAGTTTTAATTCCAGTTGCCCATCTTTTTCTTAGCCTCTTGTTGAAGTCTCTTGAAAGAACATTAACTAGAGTGACTTGTACAGTGACAGAACTTGTGATGATTTCGTGTGTCTATCACAGCAAGGGAGAGATCATCTGGGACATTTCTTCTGGAAGTTTATGAGATAAAAAAATGTTACTATTTTTAAATAGAAATTGCATTAAAAGATTTTGTAAGTGTGCTTATTGGTTTCCCACACATACGTAAAGAGAGAGCAAGACAGAGAGTTAATTATTATGTCAGGAAATCCATAATTCTATAGCTGTACCTAAAGTGAGAGCAAGTTCAGCAAGTCACAGGCTTTTATCAAAGTCAAAAAAGCTTGAGAAATGAGATCTCAGTATCAGGGCTCGGCAACAACAGAAATGAAACTAGAGAGTGATTATCCATCCCCTTCCTCCCCCTTATTCAAAGGAAATGAAATCTTCAAGGCAAAAGGATTAAAGTGAAAACTACCAGTACAGAAATGGAAATTTCTTCCCCAAGATGATTTGCATATTTTTCACATACGCTTTATCACGTCTGGAGCTTTCGGCACCCATGTTCAAGGCTTTGATGTGGGTCAGCACTTTTCAGGGGCCAAAAGAGAACAGTGCTGAAGACACTTGGACTCCTTGCAAGTGCATCAGACCAACGTAAATGACGATAATCATGTTAGAGCATGGTCACATTGAAATGGTCACAGTTAAGTAAGTGCGGGGAAGTTACTGAGCCTAAAATGTCTTCAACTACTTTTATAGTCTAGATTTCTACCTTTCAGTTTTATTCTTCTATGGGAGAGAGTCTAATACTCATGATTAATGCTTTCCACCATTTCTCTCTTAGTTTTACGTAAAAGATCAGCTTTGTTTGAACCAACAGGATTACCTTCATTTTGAGGCGAGGTATATCAAAATGTCTTGAAAAGATCTGTTTTCGTGATGGCTACAGATACAACATTCATTTCTGAATCTGCATTAGGTGTAGTCAGCTCTGAAATGCTCCTAAGTAATTCTTCTTCAATATTAATATTTTAAAGAGGAGATTTATTGATTTGTAACCTTCCATATTAAATATTATTTTGTTGGTATTTAGAGTATAAAGCAATGCTCTCTTTTTCTCTGTTTGAAAAAAAATTAAATGGACAAAGAGAACAGGCCTAAAGTTACAGAAAGATCAGAAAACTAGAAAACACCAAAAATTAAACAATTCTTCTTCACCTTGACTCACCCCTTGACTTCACTTAAAACTGCATACCTTCTTGAAAATCCTGGAGGACAATGTGTTTGTTATCCAGCAGACTTGAGGGAGAAGGGAGTGAAAGAATGTTTACCATAGGGGGAAAAAAACTATTCAAGAGAAAATCTTTCCTGAAAAAGATCCACCTTTTTTTGTATGAAGCATAAATTCTCCAGGTGAGTTAATCTGCAGTAATGTGTCATGCACAAAGGTGGTGAGAGACTGCATTAATGCTATTTTCTTCATTATTTTTATTCCAATGAGGGATAAAACCCTCAAAACCTCAAATACATTTGCAAATTGAAATGAAAAGTACATTGGGACACCTCAAATGAAGAATTTTGTTTTAATGGCTCTAAAATTTGACATTCACATTGTTATAAAGTTGAAATCTTTCCAATTTCAAAGCAAAAATACAGGTTAATAAAAATTCCCAATATTTCCTTTCAGAAAGTGTCCAATAGGGTATTTTGACAATGTTTAGATATTTGACCAGAAAAACCCCACCTCAAATTCAAACTAACTCACAGTGCCGTCACGCTCCACAGATAGGAAATTCTGTCTGCTGAGAAGATCCCAAATTTCCACGGGTTTACAGAGCACAATTCAATCTTCTCAAAATATTTTTATTCCTCTTTTTCGTACTATTAGCTTTTTTCTTTTTTAATAGACCCCATAAAAATTATCTGAAATGGGTCAGACTGCAATTGATTTCATTCTTCACAAAACCCTTTGAACACCCAACATTGTCACACAGACATGACAGAGGTTCAACTGTTTGGAGACAACGTGGATAGAATTAACCCATCTATAAAGCAAAGATGAATGGGAAGACACAGTGTCTTAGGTCAAAAAAAGCCAAATACCGTTTTGATAATATCACACTGATAACAAATAATTGCTTTTTGTCCAGAAAAAAATGTACTTGATCATAATTAATCCATATATAAAAGATTTTTGGCAATTTTTGTTCAGTAATGGCAAATATTACTATTTTTCTCTGATTTTAATGTTCTCCTCAGAGTTAATCTTTTTTTGTCTTAAAGGTTAGCAGCCCATTGAGAAACAGTAAGAGATTTACTTCTGCTTTTTCCATCAAATTTTATGGGGAAAAGCGTTCAATCATCACAACATGAGACACAACTAAGGAAAGAGAAGTTCCTTATTTGTGAACCTCTGCTGAGCTTCAAGGCTTGTGGCTGTTAAGTTGATATGATATTAGTAGATATGCAGGTGTGAGGGAACACTGTTTCTTCCAAGTCTCTCTATCGAACATGTCTGCTCCCAAATGAGAGAGGAAACACTTGATAAATCTCAACTGACTCGGAGTTCCATGCTGTAGCTTTTATTTTGTGCTCAAACAGGATAAAAAGTGGTGCACAAAGCCCGCTCAGCCCTCAGAGTTAAATAGAGGACTCTTGGCTACACCAACAGTGGCTTTCTGCTTTGCTTTGTATTTTATAATAGGATACTTTTACCTTTTTATTTCTGATCCTTTCAGTGCACTGCACTAAACCACTGTACTAAACCACTCTAGTAACTTACTTGACTTTCTTTTTAATTAAAATAGTGCAGATATGTATTTAAAGCACAACAGTGTCCTTTCCAAGGTTGTATACTGTGATTATGTATTATCTTAGGTGAGAGAAGGACATGGGACTGTCATGTATCATTGTCCCATTAAATTTCTGGCAAGAAGCATTGAATTGTATGGGAAGAGGTCATCTTAATCTCTAGATAAATTCACCCCAGAAAATTGCATGCAGAAATAAATATAACCCAGGTTATATTCCTGATACTGTTTTCCACAATGCATATTATCATAGAGTCATAGAATTATAGACTCATAGAATCTCAGACTGGCTTGGGTTGGAAGGGCCCCTCTTATGATACAGGAAATATATTCATATAAATATGTACATATATGNGGCCTTAATATTTACCTGAAGTTAAAATTTAAACAAACAGTTTTCCTTTATTTTCTGTTGTTTTCAGTCAAACATCTTTCTTTGCTTATTTTATAATTTGAGGAAAGTGGTTGGCAGTCAGTGCAGAAAGTTAATTTTTCACATGGGGCATTTTTTTTTTTACTGCAAAACATATGGCATGGGAGACAGAATTCAATACAGTACCTGAAACTGGAAAACTCTTGACAGAAAAGTTCCCAGGCTTGCAGAACACTTAGACGTCTGTTATGCATTTACAGATCAACCTCAGCAAAACATTGCAAAGTTAAGCACCTGCACGATCGTAGCAGATATAAATGTTTAGCTAAAGGATTTACAAATCTCGAATTTCAGGACATAAGACAAGCTTCTTAGGAGGGAGATATGAATCATATCTACATAGCAGCACTTTCAGACACTGTAATCGTTGTTCCTTGTAGAAAAATGCTTCTTAATTAGAGGCAGATGCTGAAAATTTTGAGTTATATGAAAATGTCATAAACCAAGTCTCTCAAAGAAAATAATAGGTTACTTGTTGGACTCTTTCTTATCTTTTTAGAAATAAAGAAATATAGAAATAGTAAAATTACACTTAAAAAATGTATTTATCTTCTGCATTCAGCACTTTTGCTTGCTTTGAGCTAGGCTGAAGTCCAGAGAATATGATTGAGTATAGTTTTGTCATAGCCAGGAATCCTCTCCTGGAAACATTAGCCTTGTAACCAACTGAACAACCGAAACAGGGACACAAAAAGTAATTTGTCTCAAATTCCTTGCTGTTTTAGCACATTAAATCCTTGCCATGTACTCTCCTTTGCAATATGTATATGTGTATAAATAGTTTCTTTTAACCATTATTATTTTTAATTAGAAATCTCTCCACTATCTCTCCACTGTGGTCTTTGCAGCCTTGGCCCTTTCAGTTTGACTGTGGTGAGGTACTGCTGCTCTGGAATAGTGCCTTTGGAAGAGACTATTCTGATTTCTCTCCCTTTACCAGTAAATATCTTTAACCCCTCTGTTTCCTGTCATATTTCCCCAAGGAAATAATTCTTTGGAGTTCTTTAAATTTACTTAACAGAATATCAGAGAACCAGCACTTTTAGGGTTCTATTGAGGTCATTTACAGTACAATCAAGCCATGTAATGTCATTCTCTTTGTAGCAGGAAATCTTTAGGTGTCAGTGGCTGTTAAATGATGGACTAAATTTAAACAAAGATTGTGGTTTGACCCTAAGAGCAGTTTTGAAACCCATTTTACAGAGCTGAAATGTACACATGCACCAGTGCTTCCCACTGAAGGGTTGTGTCTTCCCTTCCACCCACAGGAATAACCATCCTTTTCTCCTGTTCCTCCCCAACACTCAGTGTATGGCTGTCTCCAAATCTAATAGAACTGACTGGAGTGGGAGATTTTATTTTGTTCCCTTTCAAATTTTTAAGGAGAGTTCTTGATGAAGTCATGTATTTTAGACTTTGCAATTACAAAACCTTTTTTGCCTTCCCCACCCCCACCCCGCCCCCTGCCCCTACTCTGTGAAACAGTGGCAATGCTCAGAAACGTGCAGCTGATGTTAGCTGTTTAGTGCCACTGAATTTCACCCCATGAATGGCAATCTGAGCACACTTAAATATACAAAGGTACACAGAAAGTTTGTAACTGATCCTACAACCCATGACTGGCAGTCACTGGAGACCAGGATTGACTCAGTGGGAAGTGGGCACCTAAATCTGCTTGGATTATACTTTGTAGGATGGTGACACCTTCATTTGGATTCAGTATTGTATTAGGTTGTTCAGTGTGGAGAAGAGAAGGCTCTGGGGAGACTTTAGATTCCCTTCCAGTGCCTAAAGGTACTCCAAGAGAGCTAAAGAGGAATTTTGGACAAAGGCATGAACTGACTGAACAAGGAGAAATGGCTTCACACTCTCAGAGGGAAGGTTAAATAAGGCAATATGAAGAAATTCTTGGCTATGAGGGTGGTGAGAACCTGGCACAGATTGCTCAGAGAGACTGTGGCTGCCCCATCCCTGGAAGTGTCCAAGTCCAAGCTGAATGCATCTCTGAGCAACCTGGTCTAGTGCAAAGTGTCCCTGCCCATGGCAGGGAGCTGGAATTGGATAATCTTTGAAGTCTCCTGCAACCCAAACCATCCTGTAATTCTATACCTCTACGATTCCGTGACTTACTCAGAGAATGTTTTCTAAGAGCAGAGATGTCCTCACTGTTTTATATCCCAGTAAGTTGGAGTTGTTAACATCTGAAGAACTTGATCTTTTCCGTAGTCTAGTAAAACAGAATGAGACTTGAAATCTTTGGGTGAATGGTTTCAGCTTGCTTAAGGATTGGTAAAGACAATTCCATGTCCAGACTCTTTGACAATCAAGTTCATTCTCACTTGGCTTGTTAGGAGGCTTGGTTATGTAATTATTTTGACTACCTGAGGAAAATTTTGTGATATTGCCAGAAGCTGAAATATTATCTTGCTTATAAAAATAGGGTGAGTATCCATGCTCAAGGAATCTGGATAGAGAAGCACCCAAGACGACTGCTCTAGGGATGCAGATCTTTAGAGGGACCACTGGGAAGGTGTGAGGTAGGGATAAAAGATGGGTTTATTGTTGAAATCAAGGGGGGAGGGAAAAATAAGAACATAAATATCAGATTAAATGTTCCTCATTGAATACTGGAGATGCCGGCGGCTGTGGCCGAGTGGGTAAAGCCGCCACCCCTGGATCCGTGCTCCTTCTCAGAAGGACGTCGGTTCGAGTCCTGCAGGTCTCGCTCTGCCAACTTCGTCCGGGCTTGCCCCGGCCAAGGCTAGGAGTGTCCCAGGGCTAAAGGGGGTGGGGCCAGTTCCGCGCACGCTGAGCTCCACGTAATAAATCCATTCGCGCAGGCATAAAAAGCATCGTCGTTCGCGACAGCTAGCCACACACACTGGAGATGCATCCTGGCCAATTAGGGATAATTACTGAACAATTTTTAGCCTAGTTTCTTCAGGAAATGAGGCTTGAATGATCACTGTGCCTGTCAGTCCCACTTAATAGCTGCTGGATCCATTGATCAGCTGCAGATCTGACAGAGGATGATGCTGTCAGAGCTATACAGTCCTCACTGCATTCTTGGTAAGAAGTGGCTGTGGTGGAAGGTGCCTGATTAAAACTTCCTGAAAGAGGAAAAAACATATCAACAAATTTAGCATTCAGATACAGAAGAAATACATACATATTTAAAAAAAGCCAAACAAACAAACAAACAAAAACCCAAAAACCAACAAACACAAAAACAAGTACAATCAGAACTATTCTAACCTCAAGACAACTAAAAGGCCTTTGCTCAGTGAAGGGGATTGTGTGGATTCTGTGGTGTCTAGGAAAGTATCTATTCAGTATTACACATTACTTAACTCAGTGGGTAGGAGATAAAAGATTTTGCAACTTGAATTTAGGGATTCTGATACTCAAATTATTTCTCATTCCTCTTAAACTTTGTGGTATTTTCATAAATATGTTACCTCACACACTACCTGTGACTGACATACAGGCAGAATGTCTCACCATGTTTCCATTTAATTCCATGTTGCTTTCATATATTAACATAAACCATGAAAGAAAATAAGTCAGTTCTGACAGTTTATTTATTTCACTTATATTTCCCTGTCAAAAAAAAAAAAAAA
>VXBX01005582.1:35089-46303 GCA_013400415.1 Scytalopus superciliaris
AAAAAAAAAGGAAAGAAAAAGGCATCATTTAGCATCCTCTGGGTAATAGGAATGGAACCAAAGCTATGATTTAATGACAGGATCCAACACCTTCTGTTGGCAGCAGTCTTCTGACTTGAGTCCTGGTATCCTGGCTGTTAAATGTTGCACACACTAAATGGAATCATTAAAGGAGCATTGGCTAGTGGGTAAAACCAACACCATGGAAAGATGTTCAGCTGATTAATGTCTTTGGCACCTGATTTTTGAGGTGTCCATTAATTAAAATGAATTTCATCTCCCACAGGAATTTATGTGTTACATATTCCATCACCCCTAGAGCAGACATAGTAAGCTTTTTTCACATAGGAATGTGAAGCAACTCGTTTCACTTTTTGGAGAACCCCATGCATGCAAATTCCTTCATGGCATTTTCCAAACACTTTTGAAACTTTCCAGACCAAGGAGAGAGGGGAAAAAAAATAAAAAAGGAAAATGTTTTTCAGTGAATAGCACTGCTCTGATCAAATGCAGAGTCTTCTTCTTTAGGAAAAATGAATCCCCCTTCTCTCTTTTACCCATATATATTATTATTATCTCTTACTATTCACCCCCCCACACATACACACACTGTTTGAGATGGGATATCTTCAGGACCATCTGAAATCCCCATGTGGGGAGACCTGCTGCACCAAGTAGTCAAATATTTTATTGCAAAGGGTAAGAGTTCAGTCAATCACCTTGTCCCTGGTCAGTTCATCCTCTCAAAGTAACCCTTACCTGCTTAAAAACCAGCTGGAGGACCAGGCAGGGACTTGATGACAAAGAGCACTTGGTGTTGTCAGAGGCACACCCCTGACACCCTATTGCACATCAGTTATGACTATAGGGCAAGGCAAAACATCTTCCTTTTCATTTTGTTAATGGAGCTGTTCTCCTTGAATTAACATATAGCAGACAAAGAGAGGCAGGACTGATTTGTGAAGTCTCTTTGCCTCCCTTCAGGCTACATTTCTGACAGAGGTATTCCTCCTTAGCAATACATGGGGGAATCACCTCAGCAATCATCTCTAACAAATTAATCAGACTCCTGAATGCCAACCAGGCAGTGGGACACCTTTATTTAGAGTCCAAGCTTGCTCTCTTATGCATGTGCTAGCACAGTACATCCTTTGCCACTTCTGTGTCTAGACAAAAATATTCTTATGTTACAAGAAGAAGCATTGAGCTAAGTAATGTTTTGAAAGTCCTATAAAGTCTTGCTAGCAAGTCTGCCAACATCAGCTGCTAAAATATCTCCTCATACCTCAGATTTGATATTTAGGTTAGGAACAGTCCAGGTATTGTCTCTGAGGAAATGAAGCCTGGATACACAGCAATGTATTGCTTAAGGGAAGCAAGATGACAGGAGACTTCTCAAAATGATCCAGTCTGTCTCCACAGACCTACTTAGGACTTGCCATAACCACTAGTATCCATGAGGGAATCTTTTTGACCCTGTATTTCTGTTGGTTTAATTTACAACAGTGTTTCTGGTGTGTCTTGGTGTTCTCCACAGAGTTCCAAAGTAGAGTAGAAGGTACCAGCAAAGATGTTTGCGTAGCCAGGTGCATTTAAAGTCTAAGAAACTAAGAGGGAGGTGAAGAGGAGGATGCAATATAGTGAAAGCTCTGAAGTGTTCTATCTTAACTACTGTCTGAAGCCACTTAACTATTATCTGCTGTTCTATCAGAAGGAAAATATATGGCGACTTAAAAAAAAAAAAAGGAACTTTTCTTAATTCATCAGATTTACAGACATTAAGGAGACAGAGGTAGTGGTACATGTTCTCCGCCCCAGAGAGGTGGAGAGGGGTTGTTAAAGAAGGACTGAATCTCAATGGGTTTCTCAAGAAGGTTTGTGTGAAAAAAAAGTAGATACTCCCTGCTGTTCTCTGAGGGCTGTAAGAGCAACACAACAAAAAACAGTCTGAGTGCAAGAAGTGTTCTAAAGGCAGTAAATAAGCATCTTCCCCAGCATAAACATTAGAAACAGCAGCTCCAAAGAAAACATACACCTCCACTTCACTGCTCTCAGCTGTTTGTTTCCTTTGCCTACAGGACGGAATGATCTCACTCGAAGTGAGAAAACAGTTGTGTTTCTGTTTTTCTCAGTAGCCTCTGTAGTTAGCGGACGTGGAAACAGAATGACAAATAGGAAGAAATGTGTTTGTTCGTGGAAACAGAATGGCAAATTGGAAGAACTGTGCTTGTTCTAACTTTCTGTGAGGTGCTTATACAGATTTCATGACTTGCTCTAATTGATAGCTCTTCTGCAGCTTAATGATGACAGCTGCATGTCTCGTCTTTTAGAGATAGAAGGTGCAGGCAGAGGAAAGATACACCTCATAGCACCATCCACATAACAAATACCTGTGATGCAGCAAAGGTGCCAAACACACATTCCCTGGGGCCCTCTGCTATAAACTGCCCATCCTTCCTTAGAGTCAAAAACAATACGGCAGTCCCTGAAGACAAAACTGTTAAAATAGTCAAGAGAAGAGTTTTGCTGGAGGCTGAGCAGAAAATAAAACCCTGCTGGTGCCAGACTCCCAGCTATGCAGCTGGGATAGACACCAGCCAAATTCAGTAAAATGTGGGTTGGAGTTTTAAAATTCAATAAGTCTTTGGTTAAAAAATGTTGTTAAACTGTTTGGTTTAGGACAGGCGAAGTCCTAAATATTTTGGTTCTTGGAATCCCCTATTCCTGCATATGTGTTTTATTGGTATTACAGGAGGCTAAGTGAGAGGTAAAGGCAAAAGAGATGTTTGTCTGAACAAGGCCAGGTTGGACAGGGCTTGGAGCACCTGGTCTAGTGGACCGTGACCCTGTCCACTGCAGGGGGTTGGTCTTTAGGGTCCCTTCCAAGTCAAACTGTTCTATGACTCTATGAAAATCAAAATAAAATTAAATTGTCTCAGAAAACTCCAGGCAGATGATAAATTCAACCCATCACTGTGTTTTAACAAAGTCTGTTCAATCACTATATATATTGCATTTTTACTAATGTCTCATATGCAGGTGAGATTTGTGTTGATACTTCAGATGGGGAAAAAAAAGTTTTTTTTTAATTTTGAAAGGAATTAGAATTTCCTTGGAGAAGATTAAAAAGGATTTGAAAATTATTTGTGGGAGGCATCATCACAGCCTGAATAGGTTGATATTATTTTACCTGCTATTTTCAGCTGAAAAATCAGCAATAAGTGAAACACCAGAATGGTCTCAAATGGGTGGCTCTAAGAAAAGCACAGTTTTTCTGTTACAGTGTGAGGCTTCATGTCTCTAGGGCTCATATTGCAGCACAGGATTTGGTGATGGAAGTGGAATTGGAAGGGAAGGGAAGTCAGGATGAAGCTGATTAGAGTAAGACATGCAATAACTTCATGTTCTTACATTTTGGCTACTTCCTAGCTGTGAGGCTTATGTTAAGGGCTTCAAATTTACACACAGGGCAGCCAGAAAACTTGCATGAAAAATAGCAGGACAGATAGATAAAACTCTGTCACAGTAAGAGCAGAGCAAATTGTTTAATTCAGGCTCCTCTTCTTCAAATAGCATTTCCACAGGGATAAAAAAGGGAAAAAAAAAAAAAAAACAAAACCACACAGGAAACTCTGCTCCCTCAAAAGGATCAAGTTCACAGGCAGATNACCACAAAAATGAGCACAGGGAGATGCATGAAATATTTTCCTTGCAGGAGGAGTGATTTCGAGATGATCCCTCTTTGTCAAGCTCATGTTTCTGGGAAGCAGGAGGAGGTATTTAATGTCTCCTAGCCCTGCTGACTGATCCTACAATGAACATTTGTTTCATACAGAATAAAGGAGTCCGGCTCACAGGAGGCAGATGAGTGTCAGCATGGTACATTTCTTCCAGTTTTGAGCTACCATTCTGTCTGCTGGTGCTCTATAAAATTGAAAAACCTGTGATTTCCTATGTTTTCAGCAGCCTTGTCCAAAAAGTCTCTCACTACCACCACTGTTGGCCAGGAAAAATGGGCATGAAAGAGTAATAGAATCATTACGGTTGGAAAAGCCCTCTAAGATCATGAAGTCCAACCATCAACCCAGCACTACTGTGTTCACTGCTAAACCATATCCCCAAGGGTCACATCTGCATGGCTTTTGAATACTTCCAGGGATTGTGAATCCATCACTGGGCAGCCTGTGCAAGGGCTTGAAAATCCTCTTGGTGAAGAAATTTTTTTCCAAATATCCAATCTAAAGTTCCCCTGGCACATCTTAAAGTGATTTCCACTGGTCCTGTCACTTGTTCCATGGATGAACATCACCTGGCTACAATCTCCTGTCAGGGAGTTGTAGAGAGCAAGAAGGTCTCCCTTCCTAGACCCTTCACCAGCACTGCAATATCTTTCATGCAGTGATGAGCCCAAACCTGTGTTTTTTCTTTACTCTCCAGTCAACTGGCTGCAATGTATGGACATCCCAGAACCAGGTTTTGGACCTCAACCAGTATGATTTCATTTGTTTGGCTTCTCTTACTCCCTTAGACTTGACTCTGGTGGATTTGGGTAGGATCAAGGTCATGACAGTCCAGTAATTCAGAGTATTCAGTGCACATGTGCATGAGTCCCAAGGGATTGCAAATCTGTACTGAAAACTGTGCCCAAACTCTTCTGCTCTCTGGAGATCATCTTGCAACTTGTCGTGGCTTAGGACCCTTGACTCCTTGTTAGACTAAACCAGAGAGGAGCCAGAGTGGGTTTTACAGACTGATCCTCCTGCAAGAATTGAGGATTAACTCTTGTTGATGGCAATGCGGATATGTGGACTTGGTATAACAAGCTGGAAAGTGTCAAAGAGCTCAGGAAGGAATGAGTCTTATTTTCACATAGACAATTATTAAAAGTATTGAAGTCTGGGAAGGGACCTAAGAAATTCCAGCCAAGCCTAAGTTCAAGCAGAAATGATTCTCTGTGTTTCAACTCTAGCAGACATTTCTCCATGTCTCCTTTTCCCCGATGTGTAAATGCAGTGACTGCCCTGGCAGACTGTCAGTCCCAACCTCTGTAACTGCAGCATTTTTCAAAAATGACATAAACATCTTCCCTTTCATCAGTCAGGAGGGATGAAAGCAAGATCTTTTTCATATCTCTTTCCACAGTCCAAACAGCATCAGGTGCAGGACTGAGTCAGCTTTTCATGTCACATGCTGAAGAGTGATCATCATGGGGATGATGGTTGATTAGAGCTTTTCCAGGACAGGTGGAACTATGAGACGCACAGCTCTGCTGCAATATATTCGTCCTTCTATGTCCCTCCATGTCAATATAAATGACCAAGGTCTTGTACAGTAAACAATAACTATTTTGTGTATAAAACTTACAGGTGACATGACAGTTTTGATTGTTTTGCTCTCTGTAACAGAAGAATCAGAAGAGCTTTACATCTCAAATTTAAGTTTTCTGTATGTCTGCCCAGTAAAGTCAGTCATACCTGATGTAAGTCAAATTTGTACACAGGATCTTGAAGAGAAGAAGGGAATAAAGTCAGATTGACATTCAGAGGTGACAGGTCCTCTTTGGCTGACAGCAGATCCCTAGGCTGGTGGCATCAAAAGTTCCGCCATAGCCAGAAGTAAGCTGGATGAAATTCCAATTCACAAATTTCTATGTCTTCCCATTGTCTAATCTACTTTAGAACTATGGCCAGCTTTGAAGAACATTGTCCTTTTCTTTTTTTTCTGGTTTTCTAAGCAAGTTCTTGACTTCACTTCCTTTCCCTGTCCCTGTTTTTAATTTCTTGTCTCTAAGAATACCATGCCATTCAGTTAAATAATCTTTTAAGATTTGCCTTCATACCCTAAAATAGCCAGAGGTTTGCAAGTGTAATCCTGCTGGAATAATTCTCTTAGAGAAGCCCTTTCTTTTAAGAGTGTCTATTGTACATGTGCAATTATAGGATCAGATATGCGTGACAACCACATGATTTTCCTTCTCAGTAGACAGTTTGTCACAGCAGATGTGGTATAGTATACCATGTCTGCATCCCTAATAGAAATGTCACTCACTGTACCTCTGCTGCAGAAATGACAAACTATTGGCCATAGCTCTGCTAAGTCAGTAGATACTCAAAGCTGACAGCAAATCATAAAGGGAAATTCTAGGGTTTTTTCCTAGTTCCTTCCTTGCATAGTGCAGAATCAAAACTTGGGCATTACCAAACCATTACATATATTAATACCTTTCTTTGATAGTGTATTTGTTTAAATTATAGCCATGCGTATTTAAGGGTTGTGCTTTATGACCAGTTTCCTCATGTGGTAATGAGCAAATTGCCATCTTCATAGAATAGAGAGATGTAATTTTAAAAACAAAATCTTGGAGGGGAAAGTTATGGACATTAAGTGAACAATATGTTCTGTTGCTCAGTGCTTCTTTTCCTGAAGAATAATTCCCTGTTATGTTAAAGAAACACATTTTGAATTTATGGATGATCAAGCAATTTCATCACAACTCTATTGTATATCTCCTTGTTTTCTATCCTGTCTACTTCTCATGTCATTAGTGTAAGATTTTCCAGATGATAATCCTTTTACTATGTTCTGATGCTGCAGTGCCCATTTACATCTCTGCAAAATTAAATCATAGCAATTCATCAAGCGCAAGACATTAGTGCAATATAAGCTCCAGGGAGGGTCAATCCTGGACAACAGCTCATGGTATCACGGTCTTAGAAATAGCAAATTAATCTACTGAACCATCCTTTCTTATTTAGTCTCACATATCCCACCTAACTATTGATCAGTTTTATACTGGCATGCTGGAGGGTGTCCTCTTTGTGGAGGATTTGTAACACAGAAGACTTGTTTCCAACATTTGTGGTTTACCTGCATTGAGGGATTTCTGCACTCTCCCTATCCTTCAGGACTGTTATTTCTAATACATAATTACAGTCCAGGAGTGGTTTAAAGATCATGCTATTTGGTTGTATTTACAGTGGCCAACTCAGCCATCACTTCCAGTAACATCTCCCTGCTTTGCCTCTCCCTTCCCATTTTTCATGGGTTCAGCCTCATCTCTCCTAGACAGTTGTCCTACCTCAACAGTGGGAAAAGCAAAAATCTAGTTGGGTCATACATCTTGGCACTGCTCAAGGCCAAGGAGGTTCACATTCATCCCCAAGCTTTCCTCTTGGTGTTTAATTTCATGACTTTTTTCCCTGACTTTAGTACACTTCTACAATAATGTTTTGCTCTTTCTGTGTGTTACATTGTGAAAGAGCAATAGAAACAATATCCTGTAAAAATTAATGGTATTGGAATTCTCTTGGATTTATGTTTTGCATTTCTGTAATTCTGTTTGCTTTCCTATGTAGCTTTGGACTCCACACCTCTGACTTTTGGAACATTAGTTGAAGGTGTATGAGTTTAAAAAAAAAGGCAGAAAAAGAAAACAAGAGGAAGGAAAGGTTATCTCACATTCAGGTCATGAGCAGACAAACTAAAGAAAGACACAAATACTTTTGTGCCAGCTTTCCCATCTTTCACAGAACTTTGAAGTCTGTCATATGTTTATCTCCAGAGACAGATATTAGAGCATCAAGTGACCAAATCTAGCTGGTAACTGTCTAGCCTTAGCAAACTGGGAAACTGAAATAGGAATTCAGAGAAGGCCTTGCCATAATGATACTTCTGAGTTCTCAGAAATAATTTAAATGTAGCTGGAATGGTTTAAGAGATGGTGAAGTGTGGTTTTAAGTAGTGTTTTCATTGGATGAGTTAGAGATCACTGGACCACGCTCATGTCTCTCATGCTTGTTTTGCATCCTGTTGTGAAACTTTTTTTACCATACACCAGGGATTGGCAGCAAGACACAACCCTCAACATAAAGTAACTTCTTCTCCTTTCAACAGGCATAAAAAGCGTCCTAACTGCAGCTGACCTATTTTGCCTCAGATCTGGAATCCTTCAGCTTCTATGTGCCATTTGACTGTAATTTGTACTAATCATGAAACATCTGAGGAAGTGTACTGAACTTTTTCCTAGTTGGTTGGTTGTTTTGGTTTGGGACTTTTTTTTTTTCTGGAGGGGGGCAGTAGGAGGTCAAGACCTTCTTTTCATGCTAGGAAATCAAGGTACATGAGCTCTTATCTCCTATCAGACATATAACCCCTCATAAATTATTCCTGAGTACACAAACTTTGTAAAATTTTAACCTCTCTGAAATTAGTTTCCTCTTCTCTCACAATAAAGAAGGGCTTTAGTATTGCACAGGTAGAACTTCAACTTATACCTGAGATCAGGCGGATCAAGATAGAGAAAAACAAAGGCTACATTCCCAACAGGTGCAATTAATCCAGATATATGGAATGCAAGGGGGCTGAGCTCTTGTCCTCCCACTGAAACTCTGGTCTTGCTGTAGTGAAAAACATCTATTGATCAACTTCACTGACACAGAAGAATTTTCTAAAGCAAGAACAATCTCTGGCCCATTGACATCCAGTCCATTATCTGATTGTTCAGGTAGAACAAGATGTTAACACCAGCATTGTGCAATTTGATAGGATAAGTATTTGAGACCCACAGCTGGTGTGATGGGTTTTGTACTCAATTGCAAAACTATTTATTCTGTATCTGTAACAAATAAAAAAAATAAAAAAAAAGTCATATCTGCCATCTTCTTTCAATGGGTTGACCAGGAAATAACCATCTGCTCCAGGCATTTGGCTGTCTCTCCATATATAAACACAAAAGGGACTTCATGAGTCTTTCTCAAAGCACCATGAGTGGATAGTGAGGTAAGATGCATCCACCTAATAATATCATCTCTATTTGCCAGATGTTTTAAAAAAATAAATTTTTTCTTGCCTTTGCTGCAGGAAACATGGGAATAACCTTTATTTTAGGAGCTAATCCTTATAATATTTAAATTAAATTTCTAAATGTTTTCTTTGTGGCCAAGAACAATCTTGACAGAAACTGGTCTAAACCTGGGAACTCTAACTTATACTTTATTAGACTAATTTTTTATTTTCTTTATATAACTATGACTTCAAGAACATTTTGGATTGTCACAACTTTGTTATGGAAAAACTTATTCTGTAACCTCTCTGTAAGGTTTATGTCTAAGCAATTTAGAAAATCTCTGAGACAAAATAAGACACATTTCACTTATGCATGCAGATTATGCAGTTCCAAATATAAGATTTTGAGGGGAGAGTTTTTGGCTTTTGGGTATTTTTTGCATCAAATAGAACGAGTGTGTCAGACAGTCTAACACTTGAATTTGTAACTGGGTGCTCCTGTATGCCAACGGTGTGTTGTTTAGTGCATGCTTTGAGAGCTGATTCTAAAGGTCTTAAAGAGTCGGTTTTAATAATTCATATTGATTCAGTAGGGGATGAGGATGCTTGACATGTTAAATTATTAGCATTTACATTATGAACATGTTAATTACTGTATTTTTAATGCTGTTAGCTTTTATAAACTAAGATATGAGTATTCTTAAAGGGACACCAGTAAATTTGCAAAATGCTGGAAACCAGTGTCATACAACTCACCATGAGAAATATTTCTCCCTTTCTTTTCACTCTTCACTCTCCTATTTCAGTAAGCATTTTCTATTCATTTTTCTCTTGTACCTGAACTCTGAGGTAGCATAAAATAGATAAATTGATAAATAAATGAAGCAAGCAAACATACAAAACCACCCAAGCAAAACACAATGCTAAGAAAAGGAGACTAAAACTCAGCATTTGATCATTCAGTTTGCATTGATCTGTGATAATCCAGTCATGAATTGTGTCATAGATTCCCTTATCTCCCCTCTCTGATATTATGGCCATAGTGGCAATGCTTTGTGGGTTTTTTCTATTTGAAAGCATCTGATTCACGATGGTGACCAGAAACAAGCAAAGTAAAACAATTTCCAGACATGCTATCTGTCCTTTCCTTTGGTTAAAAGAAATGGCTTAGCTTTAAGAAACCAGAAGTTGCTGTGCAGTAAAGCAAAATTAATTTTCCTAAAAGCCATGCAGATTGATATAAAGTTGTGTCACAAGCCAGAGAACTAACCTTTTCCTACATGCCTGGGACATTTCAGCCACACCTGGATATTGTATTGGCACATGCTGTCTTGAGAAATCCTTGTGGGATGAGGGTTGGTTTAAAACTTGCAGAGTGTATTGAGTTAATGAGGCTGTGGTAGAGATAAGGCAATCAGTAAATCGAAGCCTGCTGGTAGTGGCCAGGGTCTGAAATGATGCAGTGAGATGTGTACAAGAGATGGAGATAAGGGACAATAACAGTTGCATGTCAAGAAAACCTCTCAGATCAGACTGGGGTGCCTTGATCCCACACGCATAAAGCCTAACTTTTAAAACTGAGTTTCAGAGCTGTCCTCCAAGGCAAGGTACTCCAGAAGTAGAGTTTTTTGGTACATCAGTGGGGGGAAACTTACCAATCTGAGTCTGGAGCCAGCAGTTAGNGTATTAAGGGCAAAAAAAATTAAAAAGCAACATCTTTGTCCAGATGTAGGATTTTGGCCACTGTTAAATCACTGGGACAACTGAAGGGTCCTCATGGACAAAGCAATGGATGAACTGTACCTAGAAGCTGCATAGGAAATGACAGATATTAATCTGAACATTTTTGTACTTGGTCCTCTTCAACCTATGTCAGCTGCTGAAGACCATTAATGCAGATACAGATTTCACTTAAGAAGTTTGCAATGACCTGTCTTTATGTCCACTTACTTTTTAAAGAACACTTAATATGAAAAGAGCCATCACAGTTCTTTTCTGTCTGGAGGGCTCCTTCAGAATGCTCCTGCACACTGCCTGAACAAGGTCTTGCATTGCCATGGAGGTGCATAATAGTGTCATTAATTAAAACTGAAGGAGTTAGCAGCAGGGGAGGAGGCAGAGGGGAGCAGCCTGTGAGTTTCAAATTGAAGGGATGACTTTTTCAATTCAACACTACACATAATCTTGGGGCTACACCTTCTAACAACATGGCTGCACACGTGTCTGGAGCTTGCAGCCCTGTCTTTTGGAGTCTGAAAGCCTGAGACTGTAAGACCTGCTTCTGCATATTCTTTCTTCTGGCCAGTCTTGCTACATCATACCTTTTTTAATCTGTAGGAGGGTGGCAAGGAGGAGGTGCTGTAAGGCCCCAGGAAAGCAGATTTCTCCAATCCAACCAAGTGATGTAAAGTTCACCAAAAAAAAAAAAAA
>VXBX01005582.1:46349-57393 GCA_013400415.1 Scytalopus superciliaris
AAAAAACAAACAAACCAAACACTTTTCAAGCTTTCAGGAAACTACTGAGTAACTCAATAATTTCTAAAATCTGCAGAGAAATTCAGATGATGAGCAACTTTTTGGCAAAGAACAGATTTGGGTCTGCCTTGCCCTCTGCTACCACAGATGTAAGGTTGGGGGCTTTTTGTTTTTTTAACTTTAAACCAGTCTAACTAAAACTTAAAGTACTTTTGTTTGAGTTTTGTTTGGTTGTTCGGTTTTTTGGGGGTTTTGGGTTTTTTTTTAATTAATAATAAATCCAAATACTGTGTTATTACCTGAATTCAGGCCTGAATGAAAAGCATCAGGTACTCTGAAATCTGCCAACATGGAAAATCATTTTCCTGGGGAAAACATATCCTGTATCTTGTGGTCAGGGTACTCCAGGAATATAAATATTGAACTTTTATAAAGTTTTATTGCCTAGTTCAATAAAAAATTACTAATAATCAATTTTCCCTGCTGTTGGCTACATCCTAGCATATGCATCTTCACACTGAGCTTACTGAGGGCTTACTAAGCTGGACTTTCTGAGTTCCAGCTCAGTATACCTTTGCACAACCCAAGGAAAATAAAAAAGGGAGATTGCAGGATGCTCAGTGCGTTTGGCATGAGCAGATTCATACCTTTCCTGATGGGTTTTTATTTCACAAACCAGTTTTTTGATCAACACCTTTATTCTTGTCATCTTATGTATGTTTTAAAGGACATTTCTCACACATCTTGAGAAGTCTATGAGTCAATATTTTTAAACTTGAAATTAGGTTCCTAAAAATATATCCATGAATATAAATTCCACCACAGTTCCGGAAAGCGTTAAATATTCTGTAAATGTCACCAAACCAGAGTTTTGAAGTTGAATTATCTTATAATGTATAGCTACTTTCCAAAAGTAATTTCTCTGAAAATATATAGGGGAGGAATGAAAAACTAGGAATCAGTAGTCAACAATAAAACTTGCCCAAATCTTCTACATCATTATTGCTGGCTTTGGTTTTGATGACTGTGGGGTTTTCTTTTCCTTTTGTTCAAAACTAAAACCTACATGAAGGCTCTAACAAGCAATAAAAATGAGTTTGTGTTCATTTTACAATTTCTTCTTTAGAGAAGGTGTTCTCCTTTTATAAGTGTTTTTGACATTTTGAATTCAAAAAAAAACCCAAAAAACCAAAACCCTAAAAGTTTCAAAATGGACACTGAAAATTCACAGCACATATCTCAGTGATAAGGTTTAAAGGAGGAGCTTTGGCCACAGAGGAGCTTATGTGCTTTTCAAAGATATTATTTTAATTTTAATTTTTGGATTTGAAAAATTCTGGTTTTGAAAAATTCCAGTTTCAAGAAATTCTGGCTTCTTCTAATCCCCAATTCAAGAAATGTTTGTGCCCTGCACAACAATTAATAAGCATGTGCTTTCTGCAGACATGGTTTTAAATCACCACCAAATGAACATAAACACATTATTGAAGCCTATATTAAAAGTTCCTCCTGGGAAATGTTCTGACCAGGAATGTACATAAATGCACATGAAACTCAGAGAAACCCTGTCTCTGACCATGCATTGTATGTGAAATCATAATTCTCTCTTCCCAAGCTCTTGGACATATGAGAGGCAGAGAAAAGGTTTTCTTATTTACACATGAAATAATGTGTAATGAGTAAACTAAATTTGTCTCAGCTTTAAAATGAGGTAACAACTAACTCTAATCAATCTGTTCTTTTGTTCAGGTCCAAGAAACTTTTCCTAGAGCTTTTTCCTTGTTTGGATTTCTTATCTCTTTCACCAGCCAGAGACTGAATCTCCTCACCATTCCACCACTGAAGTGAGAGGCTGTGACTGCTGGTGAGTAGGAGATGAAATAAAATGTACTGATTAGATAAATGTGGTAGAGTTCCAGTGACCGGTAAGAGCTGTTATAGGTAATTTGGGTCTTTGCAGGGTCAAGATTGGTGGATCTCAATCTATGTCTGGGTTGGGTTGTATATGTTTTGGTGTCTTTGTCCTAAGCACCTAGTCATTTCTGTCCCACAAAAAACAGGAGGGCAACTCTTCCCGAGCAAATTTTTCTGCTCTCACTTACAGCCTGTTGCTCTTGTTTTGTTCAGTTCATCAAAAAAGGAGCTAAAAATGGGTGTTAAAAATATCTGGAGTCAAAATGGTACTCAGAGAATGACTTTCAAGTTTCAGCTCTGTAGTGCCAGAGGCAGGTAAGACAGGGAACAGAAAGGGTACAGGACAGCAGCACACACCAAACCACAGTTAGTCTTGAGATCAAAGATGTGTTCAGGGCAAATATGTTGGGTAACACCTGCAGCAATTGTGATGAATTCCCCAGATGATGGATAGTAAGTGAGGACAGCCTGATTCAATGTACAGCACAGGGGCTACTGTGTGATCTTGATACACCTTTCTAACAAATGCCTGATTGGTGATGTCTTGACCACTGTCTGTACTGATAGGAAAGGAGCAGGCCACCCCTGGAGTAAGTAAGGTTTCTCACTTCTTAATTCTCATTTTCAAAATCCTTTATGTAGGCACATAGCTTCACATTCACCAAATATTTTATTTCTTCAAAAAATCTAGTCTAGTCCCTTACACCACAGTTTTGGGTTTTTTTTTCATGACAGTTGTCCCTTTATCTCCTCACCTCAGTAGATTTTTTTTTGCTTTTCTTTTGTTCTTTTCCTAAATAAGGATAGATCTGCTCGATCCTATAAGGTACTCACTCTTACAGGCCATACAAAGAAAGATTTAATAGAAAATTATGCAAATAAGTTTTAAAAGAAAATTATGATCCTTTTCTTTGAGTGCAATGTAACCTCTGTCTAACATACAGGTCCCCTTTCCACATGGAGAGACACCTGAAAGGTAGGTGTAATTTTCCAAACAGTGGATTTGTTCCAGTCTGTCTAGATAAAGTACAGAGATACCAACTGATTTATACAGAACCATTTGGCTTTTAAAACCCCTCAAAACTTTCACAGCAAAGAAAACCTCAAACACAAATGTTTTCAGATACACACCTTGCTTGTTTTTAGGGTTTTCAAGATCATTTATGTGGTTTATCACTTGGCAGTACCAAGAATTGTAACTTTTTCAGGTTTTGGGGGTTTTTTTGGTGTTTTTTTTTTTTTGGTTTTTTTTTTTTTTTTTTTTTTTTTTTTTTTTTTTTTTTTTTTTGAGTCCTTTCATTTCAGAATTACATTTTGAACCATGTTTTTTTCCTCCAATCACTACCTTCAGAGCTGACTCTTGGTTGGTTACAAATGTTAGGTACCTTTACTTGTGCAAGTAGGCTTTGGGTTCAGAATGGGGTCAGCAGACCTTATCTGTGCTGATAAATGTGGATTTTTGCCTATGAATAGGCTTATGGGAACAAAACCCCAGGTATAGACCTGTACTCTGCAGCTGTAGCAGCCTTTGCTGTGAGTAAGACTGCAAAGATGGGATGTGCTGGGGCTTCTCTTTGTGTCTGTTTGCACAACTGAAACACCACAGATCATACTTCCAAAGCCTTTCCCCTCCTCCTCTCCCGGAAAGCTGTATCTGTCTTTATCTTCTGCATTAATCTTTCCCTATACTGAGGCAGTAAAGTTAGGACACAGGATGGCTTTGTCTGCAGGAGCACATTCAGACTAGTCTTCCAGACTAATTTTCTGCTTGGGTTACTTTCCTAATTATAATTTGTGTTCTCATCGTGTCGTGGAAGAGTACATTTTAAATGATCTTGCAATACACAGCATAGAATACCAGCTTTATAGCACTGTCCGTAAGCTAGAATACCAGTTTTAAATTTGTCTTAATGCAAATGCCATAATAATTGTAAGTTTTCAACCCTGTGATCTATTTTTTTCTCCAGCTATTTGTAAACTGAAGGTTCAAGTTTCGTTTTCCCACTCCATATGTACGACCATTGGGGCAGGATTTTGTTCTCCCTCTTTACAATCAGAGCTGTGTATGTTATGAATAGTGCTCCAAAACACTGTTATATTTGTGGAAAGGGGGGAAAAAAACTGCCTTAATTATGCTCTCTTTAGCTTTCTTATGCTTGCTAATAGGTTTTAAATGGACTGTTTGCCTTTTTTTTTTTTTAACTGATAGTCACAACAAAAAAACCAGTTTCATTCTCTAAATTAATACTAGCACTATTTCCTGGGAACAGAGAAATAATTTTTATTGAGTGATAGAAATGTGATGCCTGATTCTGGTGAGACTAGAAGAAGCTAAGGTTTCAACTCTAAATTAGTCACCTACTCCTGGGAAACAGTCTCATATAAAAATTTCAGGGGCATCTTATTCTATTGAGTCTGTTGAGTCTGGAGAGGCACTTTTAAACAGTAGAGCCATGCACAAAAGCATGTGTATGGGGGAAAAAAGTATATATTGCTTACAAATTTATTGGAATATCTTTATTTGCACACCTTGCCTAGCCTGATGTACCTTTTCATAGTTTTTACCTACAGGTTTGTACCTGAGAGAGGTTTTTATAGTAAGGTGGCCAATGTTGCCTCAAAAGTGGTGGTCACATGAAAGCCAGATTGTTTTATGCCCTAAGGCATTGTATCTTGTTGTTGGGACACAGCAGGATAAATGGCAGTACTGCCTCAGCTGCATTGGGTATGATACTTGCGATGTCAGAGAGGGAAGAAGCCCAGCTTCCATGTCTCCCTGGTCCCTCTTTGCAATCTGTTGAAATGGATTTGCATGTTTGGATCTGGTTTGTCCCTGGATGGTGCTACTTTAGTCATCACCCTTTGTAGCCTTATAGACAAAGTCTCAATGCAGCCCTGGTGGGTAATAGTTATAGATCATTAGTTGCAAGGCTAATTCACTGTGAAAGTGTATGATAGCAGAAGCACTGGTTGTCTCAGTGCAGCCATGCTCATTTGAGGGTTTTTGCATGGCAAGAATGAGTGTTTTCCAGTGGGATATGAGTGTTTTTGATTGTGTTGTGAAAGATCTGACTATTTTCGCCCTGTGTGCATCCTGAGCACAGCTATCTCCCCCATGGATGTGAGAAGGATGCTCCCTTGTTTTCATGGAGCTCAGGAGAAGGATGGTGGAATGTCATCCCAGCCTGCCGATCTTGAATGTGACAGCTCAAAGGAAGGAAAAGTAGTGCTCAGGTTTCACTGCTATCCAAGGGAAAATACTAAGAAGTTTGGCCCTTCATCTCTCAGTAACCACAGGATCTTCCCCCTCATGCAGCCTGCCGGAAAAGCACCCAGCTGATGATAAAAATTAACTTCTCTGAGAAAGAGCATGTGAGATCTCTCATCCCTGAGCATGGCAGGATAGGGGGATGCAATGGCACCCAGGAAAGCGTAGCTCAGCGCTTCAATCATCTCCCCAGACTTGAGCAGCTGAGCTGTGGAAATCACTTTGACGTAAATCTCTCAGCAGCTTTTTTGTCTGAAATAAATGGTGCATAAAGGAAATGCAAAATTGTTTGGTGGACAGGATTATCTGTGTGTTTACTGCTCTCAGCACTTTTCTTTTGTCTTTTGACTGTGTAGTTCCCATTGGTGTGAATAGCTGTGCAGGAAGCTAAAGCTGCTGAACACAAGCAGGGTGTGAGCCAGTTCTCCCTTTAAACCTGTGACAGCTATGCATTTGGGGTTGCAGGAAATGTCAAGCTATAAGAATTACTAGCAGTAGAAAGTAATTATTTTTCATTTTCAAGGCTGTCTGTTCAGTGTTAACCCAAATGTAAACTTTCTATGATTCTGCATCATTATCATACTCCTGGATTTCATTTATTTATTATTTTCATTTCCCTTTACTAGTTTACATATGCACCCTCATACACACATGCACACAATTGTGGTATCTCGTACTGGTTTTTTTCATAGTATTCCATCCCTTCAAGTCTATTTTAGTATGTATTATTCTGTTGCCATAACATGCAGCTGATATACAATATTTGTATAAAGATTCAAATCAATGTTTATCACATCAGAGCACTATCATTTAAAAGGAAAGCACAAATCAATAATACATTAAGCATGAGAGAAACGAATGATTTGAATTTGTTGTTCTTCTCCCCTCTAATACTTTCAAAAGACATTACATTTTTTAAATGAAGTTTGATCACTTTTAGACTTAATGAGCCTGATCTGATACATCTAATAGTAGTTAGCATAGTATTCATAGTGAGATAAATAGTAGATGTGCATAATTATCATATGTATTTTTCAGTTTGCTAAAACTGCTTATTCATTAAAAAAATTTCATTATATTAAAAATACTGGGGGTGAGGGGGCTGGGGAGTGTTATATGGTTTTCCAAGCTGAATGAAATGGCTTCTTTAAATATAGATAAAATTATTCATTTCAAGTTGGAACCATTCATGTTCAAAAAGCTTGACTCATTAAAAATGAATAGAGCTGCTTTGAAATAGAAAATTTACTCTTTAAAAAAGGGATATATTAAATCTAGGAAATGTTAGGGAGTGCAATGCTTCTGGGGAAATTGCAGAAGTTTTGCTTGCGGTTTGAATTTCTGACTGAAACAACCAGAAAAATAGACAAAAGTATGTGCCAGTTGATCAGCTCAGTGTTTTTTGTTTCGCCCCCCCGGCCCCCACTGGTAATTAACTTTTAATTGCCTTCTTGTAGTTAGAAGGAAAAAAAAAAATTCTCTGGTATCATGTACATGTTGAAACTCAAGGAAGGGCCTGATTTTCTTTCTCTGAACGTGTCCAAACGCTTGAGAAAGGCAGTTGCTCTCCTGCAGTGGAAGATGGGCTAAATGAATGAGTCCATGGAATTCAAATGCACCTTTAGCCCTACTCATTTCCTAGTTCACCAGCAATAAAGTGGTCATTGCTGATGACACAGGGAATTCCTTGTGGTTTTAAAATACAATGACAGAATATCCACCAGGAACCACAGAGCATTAGCTGCTGCTTTCACTGGGGATGAGTGTCCTCTATTGATTGGTTTCCATAGCCTGAACTCAATAAGGCTTTTATTTATGATGACATAGTTTGTGATTGCTTATTTATCTGCTGTGTGTAAAACGAGCTTAGAATCAAGTTACCATATTTACTAAAAGGGTGTCTGGATTCTTGAGAAAGCTATTTTATTCACAGGCACCTACCAAAATTCAATAGAAAAGCAAAAAAAAACACCTACACTGGCCTTGAAATTACCCAATCTCTATTCTTAGATACCCCTATCACTGAGATGACGGCTTCCTCTACTCAATTTTTGATCCATTCTGATGTCCCTGTGAGGAGTTTTATTTTCAAGATTTTACTTTCTCTACAAAAATTCTATCTTCAAATTTGAAGTTACAATAGAGGCTGAAATCATCACAGCTCTCCCTGAGCTATTTGCATGAGAGGTCACATGTAATCTAGACTGGCTGAGCAGATGCAGAGGACTAAAAAACAGGAAAGACAAAATTGTGCAGCTCTTGGTCTACAGGTCCCTGATCTAAATCACCAGGAAGTATCAGGGGTGGATGACTTTGGGCTGCACCTGTTGTCATACTCTTCCCCAGGGCATTCCTGCAGGGCACTGTCAGGTGTGGGATAATGAGATGGATGGACCATTGTACGATGGCTTTCTTGATCCTGACAGGAAAAAAAAAAAAAAAAACAAAAAACCAAAAAACTCCAAACCAACCAACAGACAACCAAAAATCCCCCTAGATGTTCTTACCTATGTATTCACTTAAGTAGGAGTGGACATAGATTTAGCTTGTGGCAACATTTGCTGAGTGGCTGTGCGTTTAGGATGATCATGGGTAATCTTTTTTATTGGAAGCAACTCAAGATGGTATTGCTGCTTGCACTCGCAGCCTCTTTACAGGATTCCAGATAGCATCAAAGTAACTGATCTATAAATTAAGTTACTGGTAATAACTAAAACTGGTGAGGGGGACAGACCAAAACCACCCAACTTTTAATTTTATGATTCATATCTTTAATCAATCTCAACATGGTGCAATTGTGTTTTAGCTGTAGCTTTCTAATTGTTTGCTTGATAGAGATTGTTGACTGACTCAGTGTTATTGCATTTTTATTGACTGTAAGGTAGTTTTTGCAACATTGAAGGTGCATAAGTTAACAGGAAAGTAATGCAGTAGCATTTCAAGATGGAAGAAGGCCATAAAGATGCAGAGCAGGTATAATTTACAAAAACAGGAAATTACAAATTAAGGATAACTCCCTTGGTTCCACACGTAGTTAGTCCCTCTGTACATGCTTTCTGAACATGTCAGTAAAACATGAAGTGTTTTCATACCATAAAAAGTTAATGGATGATAGAGCTGGCAAATACTTTCGGATTATTATTAAGATTATCTTAGATATGATTAGGCTGAAATTCAGCTGCAAACAAGTGCACAAACAGGACTTCTGAGTTGTAAAAATGTTAATTATTTGAAGAACTGGGTTTAGTCTAAATCAAGAAAAGCCAGTAAAAAAGATGTGGACTTTTAAGTACTCATAAGAAATAAGAAGATAATATTGAAAACAGTCAAGCACATTCCCTGAAAGCTCTCTGTATGTGAGCTGTTTCAGACAAGCCATTTGGGTTCAATAGAGTGTACATGGCCTGTCTTTATGAAAATAGAGTTATTGGGAAAACTTCAAAGCACAGACTTGCCAAGACTTTTTTTTTTCTTTTGCTGTCTATGTAGGTATATGCCCTCTCTGACTGCTACTTGTTACTGTGCCTTTTTGTTGAATGAATTCCATTAAAACTGAGTATTTTAGGAGTTTCTGCTCCTAGTTTTGGAGAACACATAGTTATATTTCATACTTCAATGGTCTTCTAACTGATGAGTCGCTGTAGAAGAATTTCCAATAATTATTACTAGTAATTTCACAGTGCTTACCATATCATCTTTTGATGACTGTGTTTCCTATATGTATAAAATAGGAGAATTATGTTACAGGATCATTCTGAGTTCAGCTGTCCAATATATTTAAGGCTTTGTTAGAGTTAAGTTAATAATTTTTTTCTCAATTGTTCATTTTCTGATGCAAAATATTGTTTTCTTTTTATCCCATAAAGAGTTTTTGTGAAGTTGTCTCATTTCACATAATCCCAAAGCAGATTGTGCAATCAGAAACCTAAGGGTTTGGGGTTTTTTTCAGTAATGCTCTCATAGTTTCACCAGCAATACCAATCACATTGACCAAGTCTGCCAAGTATATTGTGGGAAAAGAGGCAAGTCATGATACAGAATAGTCCTTCGTTATCACCTGAATACAGTTGGCTTCTTGAACTTTTCCCTCTGTTTTCACTTTGTGGTTAGCAAGATAGATGTTTTCAAAGGCAATTGGTACCATCCTAAATCAGACTTCTGATGCAGGTGAAATGAACTTCTACAGCACACTCTGTTTCTCTTCACTGACCACAAAGAGGACCTAGGGTGACAAGCTCATGTCTAGGTGAGATGAATTGCATCCCGAGACCAGAATAGCTCTAATCATGATGGACTTCTCTGTAACACACAGATTCTAGGTGTTCCCCAAGGAATTTCTTCTGGAAATTGCCTCAGGTGATGCAGTTTTTGTCAGTCTCCTCAAGCTGGGGTAAAGGAGCCTGTCCAAAGCCCCTCTAAGTCCTCAGCCTTACAGTTTCCAAAGTAAGCTTGCAGAATGAGTGGAAGAAGCATGATGTGGTGATGTGAAACACCTGTGGGAAAGAGCATCCCTGTGGGCAAAGAAACAAAAATCTTGAATGTGTTATGTATTGTGTCCAGTAGCTCATAAGGTGATTTGGGAAGATGTTTTAGTTATATAAAGAGTTTTGCTATGGATGCAGAATTTCCATTCTGTGTAAACGGACTAGTCAGAAAGAAGAAATAATGAAAAGAAGGTTAAAGTTATTTATTAAATTCTGTAGAACTTTCCCATAAAACTATTGCAAAGGCATCTCTTCACAGCAAGACCTTTTGACAAGTAGGCATTACTGTGTTGTCTTTACACATGGACCTTGCTGCAGTTGTTGAGACCACTGAATTTTCTCTCAGGCATCAGCCCACATCTTATTATGATCAAAAATCCTCATCATTAATCCCATTATATTGTTCTTGGTCATGGGATAAATTTATCAATGGATGATCTCATCCTGCTTAATCTCATCAGTTTAGATTATTTTTTTCTAGATATCCTTATCATAAGCTTATAATCACAACCCTTGGGAAGTTTGGCCCCAACAGTTCTGTCATGAATGTTGGTTTTGGGTTGGTTTTTCTCTTTTGTTTGTTTTTGTTTTGTTTGTTTTTTCGTTAGTGGTTTTTGTGGGTTTTTTTTGGTTGGTGGGTTGGTTTCGGGAGGGGGGTTGTTTGGTTGGTTGGTTGGTTTGCTTTTGGGGGTGTTTTAAATGCTTCAAAATTTGATTAAAAAGTTACCTTTTAGCCTTCAACTGCCTCTGGTGAGACAAAGAAAAGCTCTGGCAATGACTCAACAGATGGCTGCATATTATGGATCACAATTGCCTCCGCTTGGTAGAACTCTGATTTTTAAAGATCTGCTTCTGTGTAGTGTTATTTTTCATAGGTATCTAGACAGAGACATCATTTGCAGGGTGCTGAATGCTGACTGTATCCCTGATTGTATCACTTGGTTTTGATAGAACCTGCTCAACCACACTGAGCTATGCCTTTCCTCAGAACAGAGCCAAAATTTCAACTCTGAAAATATTATATAAACTGCCAGCTAATACTGGGTAAGCCTGAACTCCATCAATGACATTTTTAGGAAAAAAAAAAAACCAAACACTCTTCTCAGTACCTAATTTTCTCTTTCTGCAGGTGTTCTAAAAGACAGTAATGTTTTTTCACACCAGAGTCCTTTCTTTCTTTGCATGGTAGGAAAGAGGAAAGGCTGCTGATGTTGCATATCCTTTGTAGATGAAGCTAGCAGTCATACTTGTTGGAGCACAGGGCTCCATGTGAAGCCTAGGTCTAAGTTCATGTTTACCTTAACAGATCTAAAATAGACCCCGTGGCTCCTAGAGGGAGCTCAGCGAATACACTACATTAAATTTAGCATCTTTTTTT
>VXBX01005582.1:61664-75413 GCA_013400415.1 Scytalopus superciliaris
CCCTTCAGCTATAGTCCACAACTTCTTACAGGGTGATGTCACTAATATTCTTTTCAGTCCATCCTTCCTACCTTCCTTCCTTCCTTCCTTCTTTTTTTATGAAGTTTAGCATGTTCCAGAAAATTAAAGTGGGGACCGAGCACCATTTAAAATGTTGATCCAGTGTTGGGAACTGATGTGGCCCACGTGCCCTTGGTGACCAATCAATAATACTCTAGAGTTGCACAATAACTTTACAACCAGCAGATGTTGGTCAAAACAGGATGAAGTGTCAGCAGTCCAGCACATTGTCAAATCCTTATCCAGCTACAGTTGTGTCCAAGAACCTTGTCCAAGAATTAATAGCTAACCACACACATGAAGTCTCACTAGCATGCATGAATACAGGTCAACCATCACTTTATATGAAATAGAGATTTTGAGAAAACAAAAGCTATGTATGAATGATTGAATCCCTCTCTGGCAAGAAAAAAAGTATTTTCTTCCAGTGGGGGAGTTTTGTATTGCTAGCAAGGAAATATCTCTAATTTGCTGTGATTGAAGGTTGTTTGCATTTCTGAAGTCTTGAGAAATCCTTCTCAGTGAATAGAGTATCTAATTTGAATCACAAGGAAAGGTTAAGTCTGTAAGGGAATATGTCTCCAGATGAGAATCCTCTTCCATGAGGGAAACAGTACACACATTACATGAAAATGGAAGCTCAGATGGAGGTAACGAAGATGTGAACAATTGCCACCTGGGGTATCTGTTTCTGAATAAAATGCCAAAAGTATACAGTAATAAGTATCCCTTTTTCCTTTCATGTTTATCTTCTGCTAATGATGAATTTGGGATATGTGGTAAATAGAGTTCTCTTCTTACAGGGAGCTCTGTAAATGCAACAAGAGGTGATTCTACCATTACCCAGCATCTCAAGCCAGTTTTCAAGGGTATCCAGAAAACAACAGGGCTGTTCCTCCTCCGTGATTTTCCAGGAGTAGGGAACAACTCCTGTCATTGTGAAACAAACATGTTCACTGTCTCCCTGTCATACTGCAAGACAGTAGAGGAGATACCTTACCTTTGAGAATTTCCGATCAGTTTGTAACTGCAGTCAAAGTGCCATCTGGACCCCTGAATATGGTCTGAAAGTGTAACAGGAAAAGAAAAATGCTGTAGTCCTATGAGCCATCCATCTGACAACACAAATGGGCAGCATCATTATATTTTCCAAATTTAACATAATCCCTGTATTAACATATACTTAACATTATTTAGCATAGTTGTCATATTAACATATAGAGATTTAAGTCTACAAACAGCTGACCCTTCCAGGTGGAAGAGGAACCATATGAAACAAATGAGGATGTGAGTAAATTCTCTTACTCGGGGCAGGGGGGGAGGGGCAGGAAAAAAAAACAGCAACAAAAAATTTTTGGGTGGTCAGTTGTTAATTAGCTATATTAATTACACTTTCACCAAGCAAAACCAGATCAGTCAGGACTTAGGCTGAAATAGAGCGGTGTTCCATAAATGCACTCTCTGACCCCTGCGGCAGTCTGATGCATTCCTGGAAACTGTTTATCCTGTAAAAAGCAGGAGTGTAACTTGTTCTCAGGAACAAGCCCAGCAAAGATTAAAGGAGTAATTAAAGACCAAACCTTCATGCTATATACCATAAAAACCTCTTAACAACGTTGGCTATAGTGAAGCTTTATATTATAAATAGACTGAAATGCTAAGTTGGCTTTCCAAACACTCTATTTTCAGATATATTGCCGAACTGAGAGTTTTCATTGGATAATTAGTTGTGGTAGAACAAATTTCTGCACCTTAAGTTGATTTAGTCCTTGGAGTCTCCGTGTGAGTTTCTGAAAACAGAAAGTATGCAATTAATTGCTCAGCAACCTGACTGGAGAGCTGTAAGGAAACTACAAGTTAATACCCGTTAAGTGCATTTGAAAAACCTTCTGTGTAGGTAAACTAAACTCAGAGAACAGCACACAGTAGGAAAAGGCATGTTTGTACTCCTGTTCACTCATGCAGGACAGACCACCACGCAAACAGTGTGACCCCAGAAGGTGAAGAAATGCATTTTCCTAGTTGTTATGCTTCTGGCTGGCAGTTTGAGGGCAAGAAATTTATCTGCATTGTGCCAGGACTCCTCAGTGTATGAAATAAAGTTTATCTTCTGACCCTGTGGGATGGGGAAACATGTAGAGACATCTCACACCTGACCTGTGTACTTGCCTTCAAGTACCAAGATCAGCAAAGGCTGCAACCAGGGAATTCCTCCTGTTCAGCTATCAGGAAAATAAATAATTTGTGAGTTCATTGTAAGAATAGTATAGAAAGACATGAGCAAGTATCAGAACTGCCCCACCAACCCTACCATTGTGCTTGTGTGGGCACAGGCACATATCTGTGGCATCATCCCCACTGGTCTGTGTACAGTCACAGTTTTCAGAGGAAACACTTTCAGTGTGTGAGATTCAACATGGGTGTGAAGTTTGGCATGGTCAGTGCCTTTGTTTGCAATCATTCAGAGTCAGGAAGCGAGGGAGAAAGGGAATCTGTCTTTTATTACAAAGGCACAACTGGGGGCAGTGCCACAATATACAATAAATAACAACAGTGCCAAAGTAGAAGTCTTCTATCTAGCAACCTAATTGGTGTGTGAAACACTTAATTTAAGCATTTCCCTTTGTGCATGAATCTTTGAAAAGCCATTTTTAATCATGAAATCTGACAGCATTCATTCATCTTCTCCAATTTAATTTTACCATTTCAGGACTCACAATACAAAATTTCAAGGCTTTATTTTTAATGCAAGAGGTCATGCCAGAATAGTGATCACTTTTGGCCCTAAGGTGTAGGAAAGAGGATAGTCCATATATATGTGCAGTGTCTTCTGTGGGGAGGAAAAAAAAAAAGGGGGAGGGAGAAGGGAAAAAAATGAAAGAAAATTCCAACACAAGCAGGAGCTAGGCCCTCACTCTATCGCATGCAACAGCACACCAATAAAAAATAGTGATCTGGTAATTTGCTGGGCAAGATCTCTAATTTCGAAATGCTAATCAGCAAGGAGATGGCAGGTGTGAGCAATTACACTGGGCATAAGGTTTTTTGTATCTAATTATATTTTCATTATTATTATTATTATTGTTGCTATTATTATCACCATCTCTTCCTTATCTGCCCTAATAAACAATCTTTATTTCAACACACAAATGTTACCTTTTTTCTTTTCTAATAATTCTCTCCCCCATCCCACTGAGAGGAAAGAAGTGATCAAGCACCTGTGTGGCATTAATTGCCAGATTAAACCACTTGAGGAACTGCAGTGACTGGTGACGACCTTATTCCCATAAATATCAATATGTTCTGAGAAACTGCAATCCTGGTTCAACGAAAAGTATAATTCCAGCACAAGAGCTGCAATAATTAGTGCTTTGAAACCATCAGATTCTGGTAACTCATTACTGTGGAGGCTTTAGAACCCTAGAATGGTTTAGGTTGGGGAGAGCCTTAAAGATCACATTGTGCCACCCCCCTGCCATGAGCAGGGGCACCTTCCACTAGACCAAGTTGCTCCAGGCAACTCAAACAAGAAGGATGTGTGTGAAACAGGCTGGGGATGAACAGATGGAGCAGCCCTGGGAGAAGGGCTTGGAGGTGCTGATGGGGGGCAGGCTGGACATGGCCCAGCCCAGAAACCCCCATGCCCTGGGCTGATCCCACAGTGTGGGCATCAGGGGAGGGGGAGATTCTGCCGCCTCAGGTGAGACCCCACTTGCAGAGCTGCCTCCAGCCCTGGGGTCCCCAGCACAGGAAGGACATGGAGCTGTTGGGAGCGAGGCCAGAGGATGCACCAAGTTAATTATAAGGATGGAACAGCTCTGCTGTGAGGGAAAGCTGAGAACTGGGATTGTTCAGCTGAACCCTGTTCAGCTTCAAGGTGACCTAATTGCAGTCTTCTAGTACCTGGTGGGAACTATAAGAAAGATGGAGAGAGGCTATTTACAAGGATTTTATCTGACAGGATGATGGGGAATGACAGGATGAGAGAATAAATTTAAATTAGATATTAGGGAAAAATTCTTCCCTGTGAGGGATGTGACACCCTGGCACAGGTTGCCCAGAAAAATTGCGGCTGCCTCACCCCTGGAAGTGTCCAAGATCAGGTTGGATGGAGCTCTGAGCAACCTGATCACATCAAAGGTGTCCCTGTACATAGCAGAAGGATTGGAGGTAGATATCTTTAAGGTCTCTTCCAACCCAAACCATTCTAGGATTCTATGGCATGGATAAGATGAGAGGAGGAAGCAAGGCCAATATAAAAGTTCACCCAGGAGTTCATGTACTCATTTTCATATCAGCTACGTGGATCCTTGTGGGAGGCATGCAAATGTGGGAGGGTGAAATAGCCTCCAGCAAGCACCCCAGCATGCCTCTTGTTCTGTAGAAAACTTGCCTGTACAACTATTTCTTTTGGCTTGAGGCTCTGCAGCTCTGAAACTTCTTATGAAGAGGAAAAAAAAAATAATAAGAGAAAGAAAGTATCCCTAAAGGCCTCGTTCCATGATTTGAAAGCCAGTTTTTAACAGCACACATAACTTTCAAGATTAGATGCCCTGAAGCAAAATAGAGTTCAGAAAGTTTGGGGTTTTTTCTCCACAGGAAATATTTGGAAGTTCCATGAAACTGTGTGCGGTGAGTGCTGGCAAGGGGCAGGAGGGGCAAGCCCTAAAGTACAGACTTGCAAAGAGGGGAAATCTTTAAAAAAATACTGTGTCGGGCAGCTGCCTTGGAGGACGTTTCAGGTCTGTAAGGTTAAGGTGTTCATCCCATCATTTTAATCATGGAAAGACTTCAGAGGACTGGCCCCTTGCAGTGATATTGTGCCTCATTTAGATCTTTTTTGCAGCTGTTTGGGCCAATGAGTCAATTCACTTAATGGAACTCCTCCTGATTTACATTATGATAAGTAGACTTGGAAGCAATCAGAGAAATTCTGGCAAAAGCAGTTTCACATGATATTCCATTAACCTACATTCACACAAAGATGTTGTCCCTTTCGTTTCTCCCTTTAGATTCTATTATGCTCAGTTCTGAGTTATGAGGCTGGAAGTTGGTTCATTCCTGTCTTCACACTTAAGATAAATAACATAACAGATGTGTCACTGTGAAGCCCTACATGGATCGCTATTTTTCTCCCACTGAATTGCGACTTGGAAACAATGTTGGATGACAGTTGTGGACATTGAAAATTGCTTGAAATGTGAGGGGAATATTAAATTCTGAACTCAATCCAGCCTTTAATAATGTGCCAGCCTTTGTCATCAGTTACTTAACAGCAGATATGCATTCTACCAGACAAAAATACCCTGTGATACTGTCTCAATACCCACAGATTGTATATTATCATATGGCACTACAGAACATGACTACAACATGGGCCCATGTATTCTTTTTGGTTCTGTCTACTGGAGCCTTCTTTGGCTACTAAAACGCAATTTGGCACCCAGTGGTGAAGAGGAGGTGTAAGGCACCCTCCACTTTACGGATGATTGTTGTTCTTGCTCATACAATGCTGTTGAGTTTGGAGATACTGAGTGGGGTTATTTGGGGCTTTTGTTTGGTTGGCTTTTAATTGTGTTTATTTGGGTTTTTTTAGTAGATCTGTGTTGGGGTAAGGCTGGACATCATGGTTCCTTAGTGCTGGATGTTGTAAAAAACTTCAACTGCTATTGTGGTTCTCAGTGGGGTTTCTCCTTGCATGCAAATATATGGCCAATGGGTCATTAGTGATAGGAGGAAAACAAAGACATTTTAAGAAGCACCAGTGCCACTGAGTTAAATCTAGTTTGTGGCAAGCAGTGCGAAAGGACTATGTATTTATATGAAAGAGACAAAAGAGGTGATAAAAAGATTCAAGAGGGGTGGGAATGCTTAAGAACATGGAGTGAAGAAGTAATGCATCTGTTGAAAAGAGTTATTTCTATGTTATTTCAAGAATAATTAATTCCATAGGAGTATTTCACTATTCACCACTTGCAAAAAGTCTCTCTTGACAAGCGTATGTGCCTTAAGTCCTCAGATCCTTGGCAAAATGGGTTAAACTGGTTTTCTGTGACACACCGTCCCCTTACAGAGGAGGGGTTTGCTGTGTTAAAAGCAATGCAAGCACTTTATTTTGTAGAAACTGTTTTGAAAGATTTTGGAAGCCATGATGCATCAGGAAGTTTGGTTTTGACTTCAGTGGGAGCAGGGATGGACATTTCCTGAAAGCAAGATAAACCTGTCTTAATGTTTTATAGCCAGCACATTGCCTTATCACACTGCAGGTTCCTTAAAACATTGAAACAATGACTTTCTAATGTTGAATTTATATTTTATAATTTATGCTGCTTGATTACTCTTAGCATCTCATTCAGTGAGAACAATGAGGAGGTCAGTCAATTCTGTGTTTGTTTCCATTGATTGCCATTATTTATTCATTAGCTCATTTATTTGTGTCACTCTGGCAATATGCATGATGCTATACAGACAGATAAGAAAGCATTGACAATCAATATGCAAATGCAAAAAAGGAAGTTACAATTCAACATGAGCAGACCTGACTAAGGACTGCCTTGCTAACTGCACTATTTGTAAGAGTTGTGGGATTTGGCAATTTTTTTCCTGATTTTTCTGCTTTCTGGCTGACATCAGTGAGACTCAGCTGGAGTTTCTGCACTGACACCAGCATGACTTAGTGACAACCTATGGGAGGTGTGTGGCTTAATAGGGGTATTATGAAAAAAGGTTTGATGTGCTGGAAAGGGGAAGCAAATACAGAATCTTCAGTGTCCTTTGAGGACTGGTAAAACAAGCAAGCAGTACAATGAATGCAAAATTTTATAGAACTATAGTAAATATTTAATATTTAGACACTGGGAGTACTTTAAAGGCCTGCTTGTGAGTCACCACTGCCATAGCTGGCTCTCTGGGAATAATTTTGTATTGTTTGCTACAATGACAGCACAAAATGTGATTAAGTGCCATGACACTGCTTTTAAACACTCTGAAAATGCAGCACTTTTTTTCTCCTTTTTTTTAAACTTTTTTTTTCCTTTATTACTTCTTATTTTCTTTCTTTCAAGTTGTTAACTCTCAACATATATTTAACGTTTAGAAGTGGGAATTAAAATCACCAGAGGACAGGGTTCAGAAACCTGGCCTTGTGAAACCCTTCTACATTCCACAGTCCATTGCTCAAGACATAATTTTCTCAAGGTGTTGGAAGCTTAAATTCAAGTTCATCCTTTCAAGCAAAGAGGAAATTTAAATTCCAATCTCCTTCTTCCCAGATAATTACCTTGGTCATTTGAGCTGAGATAGAAAAGTACAAATTTCTTTGACAGTTCTTTTTTAGATATCATTGTGGCGTCTGAATTTCTTTATGGATCTACCTCCCAGATTTGAAAATATTGTATTTAGTAATGTGTATTTTGGACATTTCTAGTTGTCCTTCAACACTGTTTTCCAATGGACTCACAAAGTACAACACAAATATGTGAAACCTTTAAGCTGAAATTATGCCTTTAGGAAATAAATGCTTTCCTGAAGAGAAACCATTCACCACAATGCATTCCAGGCTCAGTCCTGCAATGATTTATGTCTAGACTTAGTTTTGCACCAAGGGTAGCTGTGCTGAAGTCAGAGGGACTGTTCAGAGTTCAGAAAGTTAAAGAGTTACATAAGATTTTGTGGAATTGAGCTGATGAAGGATTGCCATTTACAGGCAATTCAAAGGGATGAGCAGCTTGATGAGCAGCATGTTGAGTACATACAATCATTCAGCATCCCTTAATCCAGCCATTAAACCACATCTATGTCTTGCTTTGCTTGTGAGAGCCATAGCAGAAATAGACCTGAAAGGAAATGGAGCCCTTGAGATCATGGCAGTTTCCAGCTGACCAGATTTATGCTGCAGCTGCACTTTCCCTGCAAGTTCCTGACCCACACACTCTGTGTTTGTGTGTCCATCCTGACACAGTGGAGAGGCTGAGCAACTTATTCCTGGGAATTATCTTTTGGGATTAGTACCCCAAATAGGACAGCTGCCTCCAAATCCATGGACTTCAAAACTGCCCCAAGATTTCTAGATGTCTTCCAAAGGAAGGAAAATACACCTGGTTACAGGTTATAGGGCTACAAAGATGTTGAAGAGTCTAGAGGAGAAGCCACACTCCTCAGCGTCTGAGATCTCATGGCTTGCTCACCTTGGAGAAGAGGAGACTGAGAAGACATCAGAGTCTACAGCTTCCTTACAAGGGGAAGAGGAGAGGCTGCCACTGATCTCTTCTCTGTGGTCACCAGTGACAGGATCCAATGGAATGACCTGAAGTTGTGTTAGGGCAGGTTTAGGTCAGATACTAGGAAAAGGCTCTTCCCCCAGAGAGTGGTTGGGTACTAGAACAGGCTTCCCCGGGCAGTGGTCATGGCCCCAAGGCTGGCAGAACACAAAAAGTGTTTGGATAACACTCTCAGGTACCTGGTGGGGTTGTTGGAGTTGTCCTGTGTAGGGTCAGGAGGTGGGCTTAATGATCCTTTTGAGTTCCTTCCAACTTAGGACATTTTATGGTTACATAGGTGTTAGGAATATGTGAAATGAAAAAAGAAAAAAAAAAAAAAAAGAAATTATTTATAGTGCTCCTTAGTCATGCAGATTATTGTTACATTACTTTAGACTGAAGAGTTTAGGACCCTAGTCTAGAAGCAAACTAATATCACAGGAAAAACAATACCTTCTGTTGCCATCAGTCATGACCATCCTCAAATCAAATGTCTCCTCTAAGCAGTATAAGGAGACCTGAAAAAAATCTTAACAACTTCTGGCAATTGTTTTTTCATTCATAAACATCCAAATCAAAGGTGCATGACTATTTCCCACACAGGAAAATTTTAAAAAACCAAACCAAACCAACCAACCAACCAACCAAAAAAAAAACCAAACAAAAAAACACAAACAAAAAAAAGTCCTTCCTTCCACTGCAATTTTGGTCCTTTGAGAAAAACATTATTTAGCAGTCAGAAAAAGGATCATCCTGGGTTAGGAAATGGTTACTGATCTAACGCAGTTGCAGTTCAGCAGCTTCTCCACCAAATATTTCCTCTATGACTGCACAAATCACCTGGATTCAACTCATCAACCTTCTAAGATTTCCCCTGAAATCCAAAGGATTTAACTACCAAAATTGTCTTGAGGCTCTGGGCTGCAACCTGTTTGAGATTTTATTTCCAACAGATAAAAATAGAGAGAATATTTCTCCAATACTCTTTAGAGGTCGTGTCAGGTTAGAGAAGTGTAAACTTAATAAATGTGAGAAGCTTAGGATAGGAAATAGTAAGAGCAGTGGTAAAAAAATCCTTTATATATCTGCATTTATTTACATATACATTTTCTTTTAAACTAGCTGAAAAAATATTATTTGACAACTTGGCAATTAAAAATATGTTTAACAGTACAAATAAATTACTACATGCTGTTTGCTTCCTAATGTATTGTATCAAGTGAAGGGCAAAAATGAAAATCTATAATATGAAATCAATTCTGTTCAAAGCCAGTAAGCCAAAAAAACATTAGGAGATTTGAATCATTTTCCCCTGACCCCCAACATCCTGTGTCTATTAAATAGAAATCAAGCTGAGGCTTTATAGAATCTTTTGAGAATAAAGATCATCTGCTGATCTTTCTTAGTAAACAGTAACACCTCGAAATTTGATTTCTGGCCAGTTCTTGTGTTTGGCAGGGATGATGTTTGTCAGGGAGCACTGTTTGCAGACTGATTCATTATACACTTTGATTTCATAGGTAAGAAATTTGATCAATATGTTGCCCACAAAACAAATTCTCTGTGCTTTGGTGATGAACCAGCTGATGGGAGAGGGATGTTGGGGAAGGAGGATGAAGGAGAGAATCCATTGCAAACAGATGTGTGTTTGTAGAGAACAGCTTTGATTTCTAAGTGGTGGTTGTGTGGCTTATCTCAAAGCACTTATATAATGTTTTGTGCAAGCACAGTATCATTAGAGTGACTAATGCACCACTAACAAAAAGCACAATACAGAGGTAATGCTAGGCTTGATTTTCTAAAATGTATCTATAGTAAATCCAGTGAAACTGTTGTAGTAATGTTACCCTATCAATTAATGTATAACCCAGTGGAAGGGTTTACTAGCTGTGGACTTACAGTGAGGTGTCTTCAAAGTCAGCTTTGAATATAGACAACAGGTATTCAACCTCTGTAAAAGTTCCAGGTTCTCCTCTTGCTGTTCTAAATCCTATCCTTCTCCTTGATTTGTTGATTTCAATTATTGCATACACTGCTGTTAACTTCTAGTTAGCAGTCATGGTCCACTTAAGGTATGCCTGCATTTCAGGTGCAGATCATTCTCTCTACTAGTTCTCTCATTTGCTTATGTGCCTTTAAATATATAGATGTTTTTTAAGACAATCTTAGGGCTTTTCTTCTGCATTTGTTGCAAGGGAACATAAAACCCATGGGAAAAAAAAAAAACAAAAAAAAAAACCAACACAAAAAGAAGCCTTTAGGCATCTCTGAAATTCAGTCTTGTCCTCCCAAGAGACCTGGTAGGTGTGGTAATATGATGTGCTATTTATGGGCAAACAGGGATCAGCATGGACTTTAAGAAATGCATGGTGATTTGCATGGCTGGAAAAATCTCTGGAACTTTAGGGCATGCTTCTGACACTGAAATCCCATAAGCCCTCAAGTCCATGATGAAACTTTTGGCTAAAATCATTTTAGATGTTCCCATTTCAGTTCACATTTAAGAGACTTCAGTTACCATTTGGAGCTTTCTGATGAATGATGACATGCAAACATAGCCATTATGAATTACTGCTATTAATCACTCCTCTCCATCCTATGGCCTCTAAACCCTTGTGGTTAGAGAACCATTACTCAGAATCCCTACATGAAGGGTGTGCAGAGCAGCAGTTCTGTTCTAGAGAGGCTGTGTGGGCACCCAGGCATGTGTACATCATGTGCTTTAGTCTTCCTGTCCTATAAGAACCAGTCCTAGCATGGAGACTCCGTTACACCTATGTCTACATTGCAATTAAACCACACACTCTAATTACATATTTGATAGTGGCTGCATAGGATAGTTTGGGTTGGAATGGACCTTTTAAAGGCCATCTAGTCCAACTCCCATGCCATGGACACCTGCTGGTAGACCAAGTTTCTTGGAGTCTGAGCCATCTTGACTTCGAAGCCCTCTCCAGCTTAACCTTTAAATGTAAAGTGTTTTGAAGGATAACTTCTCCTTAAGCTTCTCATAATTAAGAAACACATTTGGCATTGCAATATCAATTGTAACAACATTGTCCTCAATAACAGGATAGAGAACCTGGTTCTCAGCCCAGAAAAATACTTAGACCAGAATAAAATGTCCACTGTGTGATAGACATCTAATGGGTACAGCCAGAAGGGAAATAGTTACCTGGATCTTCTGTAATCAGTTGAGGAAGAAAGCACTCAACTAATGCTGAATGTCCTTTTATCAGTGTCTATTCCTTGCTACTCAAGAGGCAAAAAACCTTGGTTTGCAGTCCAAAGGTGTGGTAGGATGAATACTGAGTCTATTGTCAATGAATGAGGGTTTACAGAGGCCTTCAAACAGGCCATGAGTTGAGGATAAGTCATGAAGATGAATGACCAACACAGGCATAGATTACCTTGTTGGGAAAGGAACTGCAGGTCTTCTGTCTTCACTATTTCATGGTTTATGCATTTATACAACAAAACTGTGATGCTGTATCCAGATGAGACACATTTTTATGAAAGACTGCATGTTGAAAACCTTCAATTGCACAAGAAAGTCAGTTATTTAAGACCTGGCAAAAATGCCTCCTAATCAGAGACTTTGGATATACAACCTGCTTAATTTATCAGAAAGAGTATAGAGAGATGGTTGAGTACCTTCAGAAGAAGAAAATACCAAGACTCTTAAATCCCAGTAAGAAAGATTTAGCAAGCCTAGAAGATGACACCAGACAAATCAAGTGAGAAATTAGGCACAGAAATGGTCATTATTGAGGGTTTGGATTTTTTGATTGGTTATTTGGGGTTTTTTGTTCGTTTGGGGTGGGGGGGGGAGGTGGTGTTTGAGGAGTGAAAGGCATTTAAACTCACTCTCTTGTTTATTTTCTGGGCTTTTTTTTCAGCCAGAGAGGTCAAGCTAACAGATGAAGCACTGACTCCACTAGCTCATTTTAGACTATAGGCAGATCTTAGCCTAAAGGTCCTAGTCTATAGGTCCCACCTGGATGCATTTCTGGACCACATGTTCAACAAGAACAAATTATGCTTTAGACCAAACACCAATTCCACAGTCCTGCTCAGAATTCTCATGGAAGTACATGATGAGTTGGTGGAGATCTGTGACTTTCCACTGGCTCTTGCAGCCAGCCATTTGCTTGTCCAGCAGCTCGTTATCTGTGTTGGGCTTGGCACACTCCCAATCCAGACAAATGGGAACTGGTTTGTTTAGAGGTAAATAAATTTGGACATAGGCCACCTGAGGGAACCTCCTGAGGCTCGGGAAATCTTTGGCCATCTGCTTAGGGACCAAAGATCTTGGGAGGATGGAAGAAAATCTAAAATAAAGGAAGGGAAATTCTACAGAAATCAGGAGAAACTGGAAGTCAGAGGAGGAGTGGGATTGAATGCAGGAACAATACTTAGAGGGTGATGCTGGAAAGTCAGGCTTGGAAAGAAGAGCTGGAGCGAAGTACAAACCAAGAAAATAATTTTACAAACCATGCTGGAGTCACTGGCTCCTACAGTGGGGTAATTCAAGGCCAGGCATACATTATAGCTGGGAAAAGTTAATAATGGCAATAAAGCCATAATTCCTGCAGTAACTGGAAGCGGTGCACAGGAAGTTATTTTCAATTTGGTGACTATGTGAGACTTTTGATAGCTATTAGAAGGATAATTAGGGGTGAAATGGACATTAAACCAATGTTTGCAAGCTCAACTCCATGTGTGTGTATATATGAGTTTTCACTCAAAAACAGGACAAAACTTTCCACTCAAAGTCATACTTTTTTCCCTGCAAAAATGCATTTTTTTCTCATTTTCTGCACTAAACATTATTTCACTTTCAAAGCACTTTTCTTCTTTCCCACAATTTCTCGTGGCTACATTTGTGTAGGCAGGAAACCCCACTACATGACAAAAGGAGTCTAGGTCACACTGGCAAGCTGAAATGTTCGGGGTAAATCGCTTATTGATGCAAGTCAGAAACCTCCCAGGTCCAGACTGGAGTAAAGAAGGGCTCAGAGAGAAGGAACCACACATATGTATGAGTCTACTTAAAATCAGCTGTTATTGTATTGCACTTCTGGATAGATTTGTCTTTTAGTGGAAAATTGTTTACTAATAATGACCCTGGGCTCAACAAGTTTTCAAACCGCTGTTTCAGAGAGAACCATCATCTGCTGCATACATTTCACTATTACCTCCTCACAGTGTGGATTTAAAAGAAAACACCTTATTATAACTAGTAGAGAGTCTGGGTAGCACAGAGGTGCTTGGCGAAATGGAGCAGCTGCTTTTGGCCTGAATAGCTGTTCGGTGTAAATAAGCCATGTCAGTTTTTCAGTTGGGTTTGGAGCCAGTGCAATAAGGCAATAAACCAGGTAATGAAAAACAAAAACAAACAAACAAAAAAAAAAGGAAACAAACAAACCAA
>VXBX01005582.1:93974-106424 GCA_013400415.1 Scytalopus superciliaris
GCATGCACACATGTAAGTGTACACACACAGAGAAGCAGATGTCACCAGTAGCAGGAGATCAGTGCAAGAACTCAAGATTGTCACCAAGATAAGTTAACAGCCTGCTAATACCAGACCTTGTGAGTTGATCTTATTTCATTGCAGTGTGTGATCTACTGAAATGCAATCTAATGCTGTATGTTCACTCTATATGTTCTGCCTAATACTGTATAATCACCAGCCTCTTATGTATTAATTACAGCTTAGCTTTACAATTGGGATGAGCAGAAAAGTAAGCATGAAATCAAAGCTGGATTTGATTAGCATACTTTGACAGGATCTTTACTAGTCAAGGATATCTTTAATATTGTATTTAAAGTGTGTGCATCTGTGTGTGAGGTGGTGGAAGAGACATTTCAGCAGACTCTGGTAGCATAACAACAAACTATTGCAAATCATTACCAGTTTGAAGAGATTTGAGCTATTCATAGAGTCCAATGGTCTTCTGAATCAATTCGTTTTCCTGTCCAGTACCCTCTCCTTCCACCTGAATAAAAAAAAATAAAAATCTCCTTTTCTTCTTGGAAACAGACATTATTTCTTTTAATGATGACAGAAAATTCATCTTTTTTCTTTCTGAAAATTTAAGATGATCTATTGCAGTGGGTAGGCTAGTACAAAACTGAATAGGACAAACAGATGAGACTTGTAGTTTGACACAACTAGTCCATATTAAGGAAAGAGATTATACATCAAACTTCATGTTTAAATGCTCCATTTTTTTCAGATTTAATTCATGAAGCAGTATTTCATACTTTCTTAGTTGTTTTGGGGGGTTTTGTTGTGGTTTTTTTCCTAACCAACTGACTATTTAGGAGTTTAATATCTTGGACCAGCCAGGATAGAAGATTTTGCATAACTAATCCCAAATTATCTTCCTTCCATTGCAGTATGGGAAAGCTAAAAGTATCATCAGAAAGTTGGCTGGAGAAATTAAATGTATCTTCATAGTCTACTGGATACAAAAAAGGTGTCACTTTGGCATTAGTCTTTCCATGATTCCTCCATATGCTTTCTGCAACAAATTGTTTACTTTCTTTTCTAAGCAACACTACCACCACCAGAGAGAGAAATCATTGAGTTAGTCTTCAGGGTCCTAACCAATAAAACATCTTCTGCTATTCATCTGGCCTTTCAAATGGACAGAGTGAGATGTCAGGGGATGTTTTCCATCACAGAATCTGTGATGTGTTCCTCCTTACACAAGCACATTGGGACCTGCTACAGGTTCTTGCAGACACAGATTCACTCAGGCAACAGCACCCTTAAAGTCACATTTTTTGCCTTAGAGACATAACTGTAGACTCCTGCTTCCCACCAAAGCATTTCTTGCTTTCTGTATTGGAACTCAGTGGCAGGGGGGATTTAGATGCTCCATCTCTCCTCTCTTCCAGCTATAATTGGCATTTCTTGCAAAAGCTTTGCACCATTTTAATTCGTTCTTGCTCATACACGGATGTTTTTCAGGTCATTTTGAATCTGGCTTTGGTTTAGTGGAGCAACAAACCAAGGCTCAGAAAAGAGGAGAAATGGTGTGTAAAGGGGAGAGAGACTATGTTGTGATGGACAAATAAGGGAAGCACTCCAAACTAAAGACTTCAGGCAGGTATGAAATGACATGTCTGGCAGGTTTTTTTGCAGGCTTTCCTGTCAATGAAAACCTGATGGGTGAGTGGAAGTGAGCAGAGAGAAGCTTGATCATCTTTGTTCAATCCTCCTGAGGAAAGCTCCCTGCAGCACTGATGTGGGTTTTTTTCTTCGTAGAAGAAGCAGCAGCAGAATGTTAACAAGCTTCATTTTCCGTTCCCAACAACGAGGAAGCGACCTTTGGCCACTTCCCTGGTTGTTTGTGTTCTTGATGCTGATAGAGTCAGATTTTCATAAGACAGACCTGGGAAATTTTCATGGCAGCCACACTGTTGCAAACCAATTAGCAAGCCAGCTTGATAGGGTAAGGTTGTGGAGATGCCCATGGCTGCTTTAATAAAGTTTCTTGTGTATCAGTATGATACTATTGATTTTTCTCCCTTTGGACGAAGAGACTAAAGTTCAAGCTCTGTAGCAGATAAAGTGAAAACCATGGAGATTCCATTGCATGTATACTAATTTAACCTTTTGAAAGAAAAAAAAAAGAGAGAGAGATATTATATTCAGGGTTCCTTTTGCTTCTGTACACACTAGTTAACATTAATGCAAATAAAACTGTGGCTCTGCTGATGATTCTGCTGTCTTAAAGGTCACCGTGGATTAGAAATCGAGTCACCAGCAGAGAGATAGGCACTTTGCAGAGACACATAGGAAAACATGATTCCCACACACAGAGGTAGAGAGGGCAGGTATCAGAAGCAAAGGGATATGGGAAGTGCAAATGCAACCAAACTGAGAACCCCTGTGGAAGTTGCTGCTGCTCCATGAGTTTCTGCCCATCAGTTGAGCCAGGACAGGTATTGTGTGGGCTCTGAGCCCACTGAGAGGTGAATTTAAGCCACCCTGCCACCTTCTTGCCTCAAAACTCTTCCTTGGAGAGATTCGGCACTTGGCTGCAAGAATGGTATTACAAGGGGAGCGATCCCAGCTGGACAGGGCGGAGAGACTACATCATGCCATTGTCGTTTAATTGATTGTTTAATTTTACTGGAAAAAAACTGAGCAGGGGAGGGGAGACCATAACAGACATAAGAGACAGCAGCACCATGAAACATCGCAAAAGTTTGACTTTGTTTTCATTTCTGCATTCCTGGGTCAGCTCTGTGCAGACTCGGTTTCTGCCTGTCCACAGTTCCACCAAGCCCAAACACTTAAAAGTCATGAGCCAGACTTCACGAGTTTTGAGAAAAGTGGAGAGAAAGCTAAAAAGGGATTTTATTTTCTTTCCTTCAGTGGGATTGGGTTTTTAAGAAAGCCTTTTGCCTTTATCTTTAATCTCCTTTCATGAACACGAAATCTATAATATAATTCAAAGAGAGAAAGAAAGAAGTCCTGAGAGTTTTGCCGTGATGTAGTGTTTTCCTGACAGTTTGTGGGCTCCCTCACAAAATAAGCTGAACCCTAAACCACATTTGCCTTCATTTTTCAGTTGTAGGAATCTGAAGGAAAAAAAGGAAAAAAAAAACCAAGACAATAAAAAACCTTTCTTTGGACAAACAGAAGCATTTTTCTTAATGCAATCCATTTATTTTTTTTTATCCTGCTGTCTGAAAACTCACTAGCCTGAGCTCTTTTACAAAGAACTGAATTAATCCTGTGTTATAATGACTGTTCCAGTAGGTAACTGGTTGGCAAAGGGCCAGTTTTACAATCTACAATGTACAGAATGTATTGCTTAATGCCATTAATAATAATCATGAACTCTGTGGATTTAGGTAATTCCTATAATATATTGTTTCCATAAACAAAAGTAAAATTTCCAGCTGCTGGATAATCCTGTTCTATATATTTCATTCTACTTTGTGCTGTTTGCTGTGGATTACTTTCTCAAATTTTGAGCATGAAATGCCTCTCAGTGTGAATAAACCCGTAAATTTGTATTGAACATAGTTTTACATTTGCTTCTTGCTGCTTTAAGTTCAGAATGGTCAAAGGGAGTAAATTGGCTCCATTGACTTCATTTTACCCGTGTTGGGAAGAACAAAGTGAGAAGCATCTTCTACCCTGTCCCCAGTCTGCTTTTGATGGAGGCTGCCATTTACAAAAGGAAGTGGAGGCCCCTTTCATTGCATGAGAGAGAAGAACTTTATAGCCTGTGGCATTTTGGTGAAAGGATTTTGTACTATTTGTGTCTTTGCAATGAGCCATGATACTCTGGGAATGCAGGGAAACCAGAGAGATGTCATTTATTTCGCCTCCATGTAGTATGGAGTATGAGCTGCCTGTCCACCTGAAATCTGTGGGAAATACAGTATTCAGTATTTTGAAGCAGCAAACTGTATGTCATCTGTATGGAAATGCTTACATACTGCACTCCTATGCTGAAGATATGTGAGCTGGGAGAAAAGGTTGTTATTTTATATTTTATATTTTATTTACCATGCTGGTGAGATATTATATGAAATGGCATATCAGACATACTTCACTCATTTGTTCTTTTGGTTTACAATCCCATCTCATCTCCAAAGACAGCAAGGAATCAATCTGCCTGTTACAGGGTGAATTCTCAGAGTAGAATGGAACAATGTCCAGCTCAACTTTGTTCTTTTCCTTGAACTTCATTTCTTTGAAGAGAAATCACCTGTATCTGCACCAAGAACAAAGAGGAAGTTTCCTGCCTATTGCTTTGAATTTGACACTATGAACAAGAATAAGTTTCATTTTCAGGAATATTCCTCCATGCTGGGGCACATTCTGACATGGGGTGGTTGATATGCTAAGCTGCTCCAAAGAAAGATCAGAAGGCTCCAGTGAAATACAGAGTATCCTGAAAGGGTATTGAGAGCTCTTTATTTTTCAGGCTTCTCCCTTCCTCTGTTTCCAAGCATGGCATAAACATTCTACAGATGTTCTTGGATTGTTAAAACACACATAAAGCTCTGCTTGGACCACCTACAAAGGGGAGAAGGAAGTGCTTGGAGCTGAAAGAGATGAAAATGGCTATGGCTCTTCATAAACATAAGTCTGTGGTGGCATCTGTTGACTGCTGATATTGCCATAGTTAATAAATTGAGAGGACAGTCCAAATCCGCGAAGGCAGGACTCACTTCACAACCTCCCAACCAGCAGCCATGACACGAACAACCATTTACCCAGAGCACCACCTTTTGGTTGAGGTGCTGCCTGGAATCAATTCAACAGTACCATGCCCCTGTGAGAGATTAAATGGGAGACAGAAGTAGAATTCTTCCTTCTTTCTCCACTGTCACAGTAGTCAGCTATGTAGAACAGGTATTTGGGTATAGCGAAGATGAGTGCACCAATATTTGGTGGGATCTGGGCTTGCTGCTGGTTAGTCATTAGTGGATAGTGACGTTTAGACACAGGGACAGAATTTAAAAGTGGTCTTACCATCCTGTGCTGGTGTCAGGTTGTTGATGGGTGTGCCAAGAGAGTGCTCATCAAGAGCCACACATCCTTCCAACGACCTGGGAAGTCAGCACAAAGGCAGTCAAGGGCCAAAGAGTGGTGTAGAGGGACACTCGAGATTGATAAAACTGTATTTGTGATCCATCAACCACCTTGTGCAAACAGTTGCTGTGAAATGTTTGTCCTTTTCCTGTCTGGATTACTTTGACTAGCAGAAAATTCATCTGGTGCCTCTAAATCACTGAGAGCTTAAGGGAAAGCCAAGGAAAGGTTTGCTTTTAGCAGTGCATACATAACTTATCTGTGTTGCAAAGCAAATATTGTCTGGGCTGGCTCATGTCTCCTTGGTCTGCTACAAACATCAACAGTCTTTTTGGAAATACAAGAGAATGTATTCTATGTTCCTGGATTCTCCTCTTCCAAAAAATAAAAAATCTGCCAATAATAGGGAAATAATAATTGTGATATCAACTAGAGGTGGTGAAACCCAACAGTTCCATTTATGTTATTGCTTTTATTGTACAAGTTTCTAAAAGGCAAATAATCAAGATAGAAAGCAGTTTAACTTTTCAAGTCATAAAAAAGAGCATAAATATATAGATAGCTTATTCATTTTTCCAAGGCAAGAAGGCTTCTATCAGTCTGGACTGGAGAGAATAATCCTTCAGGAGCTGCAATTATGTGAGGCACAGAGACACAGGTGATATATGAGATTTGCAGAGATGGTGCTGGTGAGGTGTTTTGATTCTGGTGGTGCTTTACTCTGCAAGATTTGGTGCAGTATTCTGTAGTAAATCTTCCATGTTATAACCCAACATGCAAGATCACAGAGAATAAAATTAAGCAAAATGGTAACAGGAAGACAAAAAAAGAAAAGAAAAGAAAACAAGACAAACAAACAGAAACTCAAACCAACAAAAAACCAAACTAACAAACATAAGAAACACCCCTTTCTCTCCCTCTCCAAAAATTCACTCATGTCTGAGCATTTCTGGGATGGAATTGTTCTGCTGATCTCAAAAGTAAATTGTTTGGCATGTCCTGGACAACTCTTTTAGTCTTTTAGTGTTTTCAGGCCAAGTTTGGAAGCCATCTTTGAATTCTTCTGATTATTCCTAGGACTGAGTGTGCTGGATGGTGGAAGCAACATAGGAATGAAAAAGGTACCACATTTCATGGAGTGAGGCAAAACTGGTAACTCAGGAATCACGGAATGGTCTGGGTTGGAAGGGACACTAAAGATCATCTAGTTCCAGCCCCTCTGCCATGGGCCTGGGTCCGTCCTTTGAAATTGCATGAGCCAAACCACTTTGTCTGTGTCTTTCTAAACTTTCTCATTTTAGTCCAGAAAATAAACATGCTAGAATATCTTGAAAGACTTTAGTGTTGTAAAACATTGCTGTGTCTCACAAGAAATACCTTATGAATTCATTCTTTCTTACTTACTATTCAAGTTCCTGTGTCTATACCAAGGGCTGATTTCACCATTAATGCTGCTCAAGCCACCAGCCAGAGGGGCGTCCAGTGAACACTTGACAAGGAATGTCCTTTCTTCAGACAGGACACCTACATCTCACACCTTTTGGTATAAGACTAATATTAGTGTATTTATCTCTTTTATCACTGGCACTGTGCTTTGCAATCGTACCTGCTGTGCAGAAGGGAACAACCCCTAGGCAGGCATTACATCCTGGAAAACAGAGAAGTACAGACTGCTCTGTATCAAGTGCTGGAGCGTGTATAAATCATGGGAGCCCGCATGTAATTAAATGCCTGACCTCTATACAGTTCAGATACACAGTTTCCAGGCCCTGCCAATCCACCAAGATAGATTTCTGAGCTGTCACTTCAGTCCTTTGAAAATAACCTCTTTGACAGTTAAAACGAATTGGCAGAAGAGACATATGGGGAGTGTAGCTTCCAGATTGATGAGGTATTTGAGAGGGAGCAGGTTACACATGTAGGTTACTTATAATGCCTTGCAACTCTGTGGCCAACTCTGTGGTTTAGCAGGGTGTACAAGATTTGGGAGATTGCTTTTTCATATTGAAAAGCCCCAAATTGAAGTACTAATTATGCAGATGTGATGATGAAGTGATGTAAGAATGAACTCCAGAAGAATATAACAAGAGAGAATGTGAGTTTCCCTTTTCCCCAGAGAATCCCTGCCTTATTTTGATGTCAATGCAAATGCTGTCTGCTTCCTCTTAGGTGTCATTGACTCAAGAGAGGCTTCTTTGGTTTGTTTTTTTGGTTTTTGTTTGGCTTTTTTTTTTCCTAAAATTAAATTAACTTTTATTTTAAAAACATTAGAAAACCCCCAACCCACCATGAGTCCTTTCATACTTCAANAAACTGAGCTCTCAGAACTTGACATGGGGGGAAAAATTCAAAAACCTATATAAAGATGGAAGTTCTTGTGCCAGTTCTGCCATCATACTAGGGCTGACATGAGATTGCAGCTCACTTTTCAGAGCTCTAAGGCAGTTCTCATTCTGACTTCTACATGTGTAAGAGTTGGAGGAGTGGGAAACCACACCCCACAGGAGAAGCAGGATGCAGTTCTACCTCCTACAATGTACCAACAGTTTGACTTTCTATTAATGCTTTGGGTTCCTGAATTCTGTCTTGTCATATGCAGGAAGTCTACAAATAGTGATACAAAGCTCTTTTGGGGTTAGAACAGAGTAAACGGTCTGTATGGTAATGGAGTCCCAAAGCATTTGTTGTCCTGGGGTTCTTCTCTCTTCAGGACAATTCCAGAGTAGTTCTGGTCATTTCCAAAGCCCTGCACAGGATCAGTTCAAGCTGCTTGAGTGACGATCTCAGCTTGACTATTCATACCCCTGAAAAATGCAGCTGTCAACTTGAAGCATACAGCTGCATGGAAAACAATTTTCACCTCCCATGAAAATGTGAATATAAAAGCATTTTTTTCCTGCAAAAATGAAGATGAAAAGTCAATCTAGGAGTATTTTCATGGACTGAAAATTTCAAAATAATATTTCAGCACAGGTCATCTTGAACATTACCTTCTATTGATTTACCTTTTCCATTTTTGTTAATATTCCCCTTTCTAAAAANTGCTGTCTTAAGTTGAAACTCAGACTTGTGCAGGCCAGGGAGAAAGCTTCCTTGGCAAATGCCTAAGCCTGAACTCACTTCCAGAAGGGAGCAGGTCAACCACAGTGTTTGAAGCTAAAGATCAAATATCCTCTTTTCTCTAGTCATTGCTTTGTTGGTGAGTGTTGTGAGGTCTTTGGGGGGAGGATATCTCCCTGCTTGTGTACAAGGCCTGATACAAAGGAGATGGGCACAGACACATCCTCTGACTTCTCCTTTCCAAAATTTTGTACTTTAGCATGAAAGAGAAACCAGAGGGACAATAACAAGAGTGGAAGAGAAGAACCCAAGGTCAAAGAAAATGCTGCTATGGATTTCAGTTAGCTTAGGGTTTCACCCTGTGCTTCCACACAAATTTCCAAACCCTCAAGGCATCAAGGCAGCATTCATCAACTCCCACATTACATATGGAAAATGAGGCACCTGAGGCACATGTTTAGTCCCTATCACATGTGACTTGGATCAAGGAATAAGGCATTCCTGCTGCAAGGACTTTTAATCTGGGACTGGCTTACCAAAACAATTCAAATATTTTTGGACAGGAGCAGAAAAATCAGTTTGTGTTTAATACGCTCGTATCTTCCTCCTCCTTGCAAGAAATTTCTCCTCTCACTTGCGGTAATTTTTTTTCTGTAGTCCATTCCTTAGTTGTCTTTTTTTTTCTCTCTGGGGACTTACTAACACCACTGTCCTCTGTTGGTCTTGGGTAGAGCTAGAGAAAATATTTCTGTGAGATGAGTAATTATCTGGAAATTTGCTCAAATTCAACAAATGATAATTAAGGAATTTTCTTTAAGTTAAAATAACACACTTCCAAAAGCTGCAAAATGGGAAATTCAGTTTTGAAAAACAGATTTTTTTTCTTAAAACCAGTCAATTCAAAAGCGACATTCTTCCCTTTTTCTTTTGTTTTCTTTTTTNTGAATCTGAATGAATATTGGGGTTTTTTTCCCCCTAAAAACCATTTGCTTCTGTCAGACATTTTTAAGTTTGAGTTAAGTTTGGGATGTTTTGGGGTATTTTTTATTCCACTAAATAAACCTAATTACTTTGCTTGGCTTGACTCATGCTATTTTATTTTTCACCCTGATTTTTCCCTAAATCTACCATTTGTCTGATACCTATTATAGGTTTGTAGGCGGAAAGAAGGATGCCAGGTTGGCAACTGGATAACATCATATGTCTGAGCTCAGACACCTTCTCCACGAGGTCTTTTTTTCAGAATCCTCTTCTGCCCAGTCACCCTAACAAGCTAAAAGAAATAGTGATCACCATCTCATTCTGAATGTCTCTGTGGTTTTGTGGATTTGGTGGAGTCTGGGGGGATTGCAGTTTTCAATAACTTTTTTTCAACAAAGTTATTGCAATATAGGGGGAATAGATGACTCTTCTTTCCCCCTCACTGTCAAATGTCCCCTTTACCATATTATTGTTTCAAAGCTCTGAAGCATAAAACTGCATTTTTTTGTTTCAAAATGACCTTCAAAATTCAAAACAAGGCTGGCTTCTGCTCAACCGCAATATTTTGGATCATTAATTTCACTAGAGATATTCCAGTTTGTAATTTCATTAAGTTTCACAGCATAACCACTCTTAATACCACGCTTCTAAATAGGATGGGTTGTATGTTCAACTGGCACAAGTCAGCATAGCTTTAGTGACTCTGCTACAGTACTTCATGCCACTAGGATCATAGGAGTATGATCGTTCTCTGTGTTTGGTTTCATCCACTGCTTGATACCCACACGTAATTCTTACTGTAACACGCATTAAACATGTCTAATAGTTGATTAAGATATTTTTGGTAGGAAAGACCAGATGGTCTAGTGGATGGCGTGTTATTATTATCCTTCTTGTCAGAATCAATTTGCAGAGCACTGGACACATAAAAACACTTTAGAGATGATGGTGGGATCCTATGACACAATGTGTTTGTTCCACTGGTCTGCATGACTGTGCAGTGACTGCCCAGGGAATTCACCTTTCAGTGAGATGTAAAGAGCTACACCATGAACTCATTTTGCTTTCTGTGTTATCCCTACACAACCTAAACATTTCTAAAGCCTGCAGCATTATAGGCTCTGGCCACCTCATAGCTTTCCTACAAGAGGTGAAAAACTGAGGGATGCTGGATGTGAGAGACCTCAGAAAACAGAGAGGGGAAAAGTTCAAAGCAAGGATTTGGATGAGTGACTCCTGCATTTGCAGTGAATGTCCTAATCAGAGGTTGCAGGGCATGTAGAGGGCTGGCCTTTCATCCTCTCGTCTGCTGGAACCTTTGTGCTGTGTTTCAATAGAGGAATTGAGCCAGGGAGAGGCTGAATGACTCCGTGCCCTGGCAGTTCAATGCTGTCTGCAAGCCAGTCCCAGCATCCGTGATTAACTATTTATGCAACATAAAACAGCACCCGCAGAGGAAAGCTGGAGAGCTGTGGAGGAGGGACCAAGTGTCTCACCACCAGGCTACCCACAGAGCATCATTATTAATTCACTGACCTGGGATATGCAGGTTCAAATCATCAGCAGCAGGAAAGGAAATTGAGTTGGACTTTTCACAGCATAGGTAAATATCCCAGCCCTTGGCCACGAGGTGATGGAAGGCCATTCTTGTTGCCTACAGTTATGCTTGGTGGAGTTAACTTCATCCCTGCAGTGTTTGACAAACTTGAATAAAACTGATGGATTAGGGCAAAAATGTTAATTCTGAAAGGGTAAAAAAGCACTGCCTCACTATAAATTACTTGAGTCCTGATCCAAAGCCTTTATTCTAGTCAGGATTTCTACACAATGTTTCTGTCTATGCTAAAGCTGGTATTTCTTAGCATTAATAAAGAAATTTTTTCAGCTGGTTACACTCCTGGACCTAATTGCTGCAAAAAACCCTGCAGAAGTGAACATTCTTGATATTGCCAACAGATTTCTCATGAAGGTTGTTCCTACAGAGTAGTCAAACACCACATAGTTGATGACTCCTGAAGCTGATGGCTTTCATATAGAGTTATTTTCTTGGAAGTGAGCTGAGTGGTCATAGAAACTTTGTTAAACTGATGGAACTGGCCATTTTCACCTCAGGAACCATCATTTCCCTTTCAGGGCTGAGGAGTTCAAATGACACAAGAAAATTTCCCTCCTTTTCTCTGTTTATATGATCAGGTTTGGGCACATTCACTAACAGTGGTACCTCCTGACATGTGAAACATCTTCTTTGCTTCTCAGGGTGCAATGCTTTTCTTTACAGAAAACAGCAGACAAAACATTTCAAATAAACTACACTTTTGTATATTTACAAGGTTTTAAAAAGGGATTTCTTTTCATTCAGGGATCTCAAAGCATCTCCCAGAGTCCTGCTTCAAGAGCTGGTTGCCAGTGTGGACACAAACAGTTAAAAAAGCTTCCCTTTGAAAACCCAACGGGTAGGCAGGTTTGTGTGTTGGGCTTGAAAAGCTTCCACAGAGGTTAAGATTTCATGCTGGCCATAGTCTATAATGATGAAGAGTTTACAATTAAAGCTGATGAGCTGGAAAATAAGGAACAAATTCAGAACTACTTTGTCTGAAGAGAGTCTGAAATTATGACAATATTTAGTACCCAGTGTCTCATTCTTCTTACGTCAACTGATCCTGGGTTAATCTTTAATTCTGCAAAGAAATTAACTTAAAGCAATTTTTATTTTTGTTTTTCAAAGCTGGCTGTCTGTGTGTATAGCCAGGATAGTTAGAAGAACAATTGTGTAATTGACTGTAGGCAGACAGTTTGCAAAATAAACTGAATTTCTAAGGTAGAAGAATTTGCTGCAATTAAGAAGCGTATTTTGATATTTCAAAATACAAGTGAGATTTTCAGCTTACACCAACATTTGCTAGACTAATAGGAACATAGAAATATTGTCTGCAAGAGAATCTAAGAAAAATTAGAACAGAACTGGGTCAGATAGAACCTGATTCTGCAAAATCAGTGACAATGTAGCGGTCTGAACTGCTGAACTGTAGAATTCCTTTCTTGCCAACCCCTCCAGTAATTTTCTCTCTGAGTAATTCCCCTTTGTCTGTACCATTGGTAGTTTCTGGTTTGATATTTAAGAGGCATGAGTTCAGATACATGCCATTATAGTGTCTCTAGGAAGCCATGACAAACAGTCTGCAACTCATCATTGCTAAGAGATGTGCATGTCACTAGTTCCCTAGATTTGATAAGTGAGCTCTCAAGACAATATAACTTTTCCCTAACTCGTAATATTTAAGGTTCATTGGCTTGTACTACTTTTTTTTTTTT
>VXBX01005582.1:106501-131262 GCA_013400415.1 Scytalopus superciliaris
CCTAGTTTGGTGGTGTCTTCCAAACCATCTTAAAACTAGACTTCTGGCCCTAAGAAAAACGTAAGTTATTTAAGGTGTTGATGCATGCAATGCCAAAAATGCTTCCTTTTTACTGAGCATCATGAGGAAAGTTTTTTGCATGGGGCTTTGAGCAATGTGGTCTAATGCCCAGGGTGGAGGATTGAAACAAGATGATCTTTCGGGTCCCTTCCAACCCAAGTTGTGATTCTAAGAATACTATATTTCTGATATAGATTATTACATCATTAAAATTCCAATTGCTTCTGTTATTTTGTTTATTTCTGGTTTAATCGAAAATGTAAATATACTTTCTTATCACAAAAATTCTCTGAGTGTTTTTGTTAACAAGTAAGAAACCAAGTCCTCTTTCTCTTCTGATTTTCCTCTAGTTATGTCCATTCAAACATTTAATTAGTGTAGCATATTGGATCTATTCTCAGTTGCTTTCTGCAGTGGTTGGCCATTTACATCTGTACACAGTGGGTGTTAAACAGCACAGCTCTGATGTGCTGTATTTCTGCAGTGACCTTTCACAAGTGTGAATGATTATACAAGACACCAGAGACCGGTCAATTGACCCTTCTTTGTACAACAGGCATTATAGAAACTGGTATGTGTTTGAGTGGCCTCCTAAAGGAAAATGTCAGGCCAGCATGAAATAGGATGTTTTGGTGTGTGTCAGAATTTCAGCTCTATTCTGTCTTTAAGGTCTGTTTTAGGAGTACAGAGGGTCCTGCCTCTGTACACATGACCAAATGAAAGTTCACAAACTGCAAGCAGCCAGGTCAGCACAGCATAAACAGCTGAACAAGATGATCTTTGTATGTCACTTTCAATTGAAATATTCTGTTCTATTTTATTCATACCATTCCATAAGCAGCTACTGAACAACACACCAGGTGGCTTTGCTCTCATTTTATGTCACAAGATAAAAGGGCTGTGCAAAAGCATCACAGAATCATAGAGTCACAGAATGATTTGGGCTGGAAGGGACCTTAAAGCTCTTCCATTTCCAACCCCTTGCCGTGGGCAGGGACACCTTCCACTAGACCAGATTGATCAGAGCCTCATTCAACCTGGCCTTGGACACTTCCAGAGATCCAGGGGCAGCTACAGCTTCTCTGTGCCAGGGTCTCACCACCCTCACAGGGAAGACTTTTTCCTAATATCTAACCTAAACCTACTCTCTTTCAGTTTGAACCCCATGCCCGCTTGTCCTGTCACTCCAGGCTCTCGTAGATAGTTTCTCTCCATCTTTCCTGTAAGGTTTCTTCAGGTACTGAAAGGCCACTATTAAGTGACCCCAAAAGCCTTCTCTTCTCCAGGCTGAATAATCCCAATTCTTTCAGCCTTTCCTCATACGAGAGGTGCTCTATCTCTCCAATCACCTTGGTGGCTTCCTCCAGACTCTCTCCAACAGGCTGATGTTCTCCCTGTTCTGGGGATCCCACACAACAGAGTAACTTAGCAGATACTACCTGGACCTGGTGAAAGCCCAGAAGGTTAAGTAGAAGCTCACATTGTGAACCTTGTGCTTGTCTCCACTGACTATCTTGCATCCCACCAGGGCTTTGGAAACTTAGAAGGGAGAGGTGTTAATACCAGCAACAATAAATGTGATTAACCCTAAGGAAAATGCTTTGGATGGGCAGAACAATCCTGCTTAAATAATTCCAGGGGGATAATCTTATATTTCCCATTTATCCTAAGGTATTCCTGCTTTTCCAATGCCTAGCATAGAGTTTGGTGCTGTAATTGAGAATATAGATTTTGTAATTGAGAATACAGATTTTGTACTTGAGAATACAGATTTTGTATATACAGGTTTGTTCTGGTCTGTAAGGGAATGAATCAACCTTCTGCTAGATGTATCCTGAGCTCATACTGCCTTTCTCACCTTGTTGTGTTTATCTTCTATGCCAGCTGTTTGTGTCATCTACCATAAGAAAACTATGACTTTTCATTGAAACAGGTGAGCATAAAGTAGAGATAGCTCAGAGCTGGCCAAGTGGGGATGATTCTGAATAAGGATCTCCTGATCATTGCCACGTGCCTACAAAATTAATAGGTGGAAAATTCTCCTTGCCTCAAAAAAAATTGAGGTTTTCCATTGCAAAGAGTACTTTCTTTTCAGACTATAAGCTCTGTCAGATGGAGTTGTTTTCCTCCTAACAGCTCCCTAAAAGATTTCTTGACAAACCAGTCTCAAGCTTTAGTTTTGGGAGAAAGACAGAAACATGTTGCTCAGTTTAGAACTTTCATGGAAATGTTTATGTACTCCTGCTCAACCTAACTAAGCTGAGGGAAAAGATTGTTAGTAGATAAGATGGTAATTGAGGGTGAACTAGGATTGCTGTCTAATATCATCTGTTTACGTCTGTAATTCAAAATAACTAGTAAAAGGCATCATGATTCACAAGATGTTTCTCTTCTGTTTCTAAAGCAGCTGGTCTATTTCAGTAACTACTTCAAAATCATTTGAGAAGGAGGGAGGTGGCTCACTCTTGTGCTGTGCTTAGACTTTCTTTTTTTTCACCTCTTGCTTGTTACCATTCTTGATTGTTCTTATTTGTCCTACTTTCAGACTCAATGACATTCATGCAGCAAGCTTGGTTTTGACAGTTCACACTTTCCATAATGACCCCAGTAAGGTGCTTTTTTATTCTATTGCTTATGGATCTGATCTGAAAATTGATCATTCATCTCTGTCTTTCTTCAAACTCTCTTACTTTGTCCTTCAGGGCACTGCTGAGTGTTGCTGCCAAAATGTTTGCCATACCTTTTAGTCCTAAAGAAGTTTATAATCAGTGAAGGCTGGAATCTACATTCAGGTTTTGTTCCTTGTTCCTTCAGGTAACAGGGAAAAGCACTACTGACTTTGTAGAATTCTCCCTTAATTTTCATCCTGATGTGAAATACTAATTAATTAGTGTAACATTTCCAAATTAATTTAGAAACACCAACCCTTGCTTGATTTCATTTTATCTGAATGAATCATTTGCTTAAGAAACCAGCCAAGGTAGTCTTGGAACTGAATATGGAATATGGCTTAATTAGGGTGCTGAGGGACCTTTTCATCAGCTTTCTGAGATTTTTTTTAGCTTTGCCCCAAGCACTGTGTTTTCAGCCCAGAACATAGATATCTTTCTGGGTTAAATGCTTGGGGTTTTTTTATGACAGGAACAACTATGCCTATCCTTACTATTTGAGCTCTGAATCTTCATTTACACCATTTAACCTAATTTTGGTTTTGGTTTTGTTTATTTTTATGGTTCTCCCTTCCAGGAGGCATGTCTGTGTGAGCCAGGCAGAAGTTATTTTACGAAATAGTTACTGTCAGCTATCTCTAGTGTTAAGAAAACTGTGGTTTCATTTGTATTCCACCATGGAAGACAAAATATTTGAAGTCCTGAAATTATATATAGTTTTAGCTTTTGATTAGGTGAATTAAGAACTTGATTGAAACACTGGTAAAAGACTTGGAGACTTTGGCATGCCTCCAGGCTGAGAATAAATATGAATTTCATGACCATGTTATGGTGTCAGTAACAGATAATGAGATACTTATAGAGAGAATAGTCTGGAATGTGATTTTTTGTTAGGGTGGAGAAGGGTGAATTTTGTGTGAAAGCAAGAATTTTTCAGGAAGTCTCTTGAGTAAAGTCTAACCACAAATTGTCTTCCCTCTCACTACACATCAGTAGGTATGACCACACAGGGGCATTTTAAAGGCAATTTGAAAGAATGGAAAAGCATATAAAATATCTTCCACATTTATCAGTTTGTTGTGCTTTCTGTTGTATTTGGAACTCACGCATTCTGCACTTGGGCTGGTCTACTTCCCTCTTCATCGTCTTACTGCTTCGAAGCTCATCTTGTTTATACCTGAGGCAGTTGTTGCAGAAGCCAGGTAAGAGACAGAAGGGCACTTCGAGGCTGCACTTGGCTCCTGCTCTTATGTAGTTCCAGGAAAACTAGTAGGCACAAGATATTTATGGAGGTTGAAAAAAATTGGACAAGATTCAAAAAGGTCTCCACGCTTCTTATTATTGTATGAATACCACCATTAGTAGAAAAAAAATTGCAGTATTTATGCCCTGCTTTTACACAGTCTCTTACTGTCTTCTTTTAGTGAAGGGAAAGTGACTTTTATATCTGTTCCCCTTTTAGCAGGGACTTAACATAGAGCAGAGTAGAAGTGGAGTTGCCCTGCCAGCAGATCTGCAGCCCTGAAGCATCACTAAGTAGCCCTGAGGGCAGTGACTCTTTGTGACTGAGACAAAATGTTCTACCTCCCTCTTTGTTGTCTTCAGGTCTCACACAGAATTGTGACTGTGAGATTAATACATTGCTATTCACTAGTATTTAGGATGCCAGATATTCCCTATGCATTCAGAATAGTAAGTTAAAATGGTAAGAGCTGTTTCATGAATGACATTTTAATGGAAGCCACAACCATTATAGGTATCTTATCCTGACAGCATCTTTAGCTTCATAAGGTTATTCAGACATACCAATTTTACTGATGCTGAGTCTTGTTCTGAGTCAACTGTGTGAAGACATTTGTGTGAACTTCAGGAGAGGTAGAATTGTACTGAAGTTGGTTCAGGCTGCCCATAGATGCTCGTGTGTGTGTGTGTGTGTGATATCAGAGAAGCAACATACCTGAGTAACTTGTAGATGATAGATTCCCTCCATAGGAAGTGAAAGGATTAGAAGAAGGAACCTGTTATTCATCCAAACACACAGGACTTAGACAGGGACATCTGAGGTACATCTAAAGACTAATTTCAGCCTATTTTGGCTAAAATCTTTAATCTTTCCTGGAGGGAACACACACATAATCACAGAACAACTGAAGGTGAAAGGGATCTCTGGTGATCATCTAGTCCAATTCCTTGCTAATGCAGGGTCAGCCAAAGCAGGATGCTCAGGGCTGTATCCGGTCAGGTTTTGAACAACTCCAGGGATGGGGTGCCTGGGATTGTTTCTCCCTAGGACAGGAATTACCCCTTCCCTTTTCAAGGCATCACTGGACTCTTGTAGACCAATTTGTACCAGTTGTCCTTGCCAACCCAGGAGCAGCACACCCATCCAATGTCTCAGCCCCCCAGTTTGTGTGTCTCATTGCGCAGTGCATCAGTGAAGAGGTTAAATAGCATTGGTCCCAGTATAGCCATCCCTGTAATCCAGGAGTACCTGGTTTCTGGACTTCATGCTTTTGATTGCAACAACAGGTAGCAACAAAATCTTGCAGAACGTAATTCAGAGCTGATACCTTGGAGGAGCATTTTCTGGAACAGCACAGATTTCCTTGAAGAGCAATGGCAAGCTCAAAAAGGCTTGTGCTGAGACTGCCATAACATTTTGACCAAAGAGAAAGCCCAAAGGCTAAAGGTACAAATGCACTCACTTATGAAGCAGTGGTAGCTCCTGTGTCCAGCAACAGCTCCTGAGAGTGCCTGGGACCCTGAGGTTGAGGGTATATTGTATCTTTTAAGACAAGACCTGCACCTCTTCACTTTCCGTTGAGAGCAAGACCAAGAGTGAAAGATCCTGTTACCTTGCAGCTGTTGTAAAATATATAGTCACACTATATTACTAAGAAACTCATCCTTTCAAAAAAATAGGTGAAAAATTTTTAAAGTAAATCTTTCATGCTGAGCTGGACACATTAGGGAAAAAAAACCCCAAACCCTAACGAAATGTTTGGGTATTTTTTCCTTCTCCAAAAGCACTTTATTTTATTAGGTTTTAATTAAAGGAGGTTCTTTAAATTTGGGGTGCTGATTATTGCTCTCCATGTGTTCAAAAATGAAAATTGAACTATAGTAAAGAACCTTCCAGAACTTTTGCAGGAGAAAAACTGCAATGAGGAAAAATGTAGTAGTTGAGCTTTTGGTGAAGTCATTTGTCATGCTGTCTGTTGTGCCATGATGTCAACCCCTCATCAACAGAGTGCCATCAGGACCAGCCACGCAGCCACATCACAGTGGCCTCTGCAGAGCCCTCCTACCCTCCAGCCGATCGACACTCCCAACCAAACTTGTGTCATCTGCAGATTTACTGAGTATGCACATAATCCCCTCATCCAGATCATCAATAAAGATATTAAACAAGGCTGGCCCTAATACGGAGCCTTAGGGAACACCACTGGTGACCTCCCTGCAGCTGTCAGAGGGGTGCGGGCTCTGTGCTGTAGTGCATCTTGGGACCCCTCACTTCTCCTTCACTGCACTCAGGCACATATAAATAATCATTTTTCATTTTTGCCTCATCTTCTTCCCCCCCAGAAAGTAAATATCCCTTGCCTTATTCTCCCATGACTCATTCACAAACCTTCCCACTTCTAAACTACTTTATTTTGTCTTGTCTCATACTTGTTTATCTTGGGTGCAATCCTAACCTCACTGAAGTCGGTGGCAAAACTCCCATTGACTGAAAGAGAGCCAAGATTTCTTCTTTTGTCTTGATTAGATTGTGGGTGTGTTTGCCTTGCATATACTTAATCTTGTCCTGGTTGGATTGTAGCTTTTGGATAAGAGCCATGCTGCATCTCTGTGCTGTAAGCAGTGTATAAGCATTTGCTGTTCTGTGAGTCTTAGAGGATAATAATTAGTATGAAGGATTTACTGCAGCAGCTCAGGAAGGTGTGGATGGAGGCAAATAAAGGAAATCAAACATAGATTTCCATGTTTCAGAGCCAATACTTATTTAAAATGAAGGCAGAGACCACAGAGACGAAAACAGTGCTCCTGTGATTTGAGGCTCAGGGCTTACAGAGCACATCCGTAGGGTTATAGTGCACTGCAACAGCTATTGCAGGGAAATGCTGATGCCACAGAAAGCAAAAAAGGACAGGGTGACTGCAGTGCAATAATAACTCAGACAGGCTTAGTGAGAGGGAAAAGCAGCTTCCGTGCCAACAACCCAGAGCTTCTGCTGTTCCAACAGCAGAGGAGAAAACGCTGGTTGGCAGCCGCAGACAAAATAAAACAAAACAGCCCACTAAAAAGGCACAGGGCAGGAGGTCTGTGCTCAGCTCTGCCTCCTTGCAGCACATATGCCTGGAGCTGTGCAACCGGCAAAGACAGCCTAGGCAGGAACTGTAGTGCTAGTCACTCTTGTGACACACAGGGTCCAGACCCTTATCATCCTCCCTGGCACCCTCCGCCCTCAAAAGCATCTTTTCCCCGTTCTTCATTTGTCTGGGGTCAGGACTGTCATTGCAAAGCTTTCTTTCACTGCAGGGAGTGACTCCCCAAAAGATAAGCACTTCTTCCATTGCCAAAACCATCCTCCAGGGAAACAGTTAGAAATTTATTTTCTTAAGGACTCGGAAGACCAGTTGGAAGGGAACTGTGGGATGGGTGGAATAGCTAAAAACATCTGTTCTGTTTCTGTGTGTTAAGAGCTGTAAACTTCATAAACCAAAAAACTACACAGGGTCCTGCTGCCAACAGCTGACAAGTCAGGTCTTCTGGACTAAGCAACATCTTGGCTGTGAGGCTGGTGAGGCCGTGGCACAAGTTGCCCAGAGAAGCTGTGGATGCCCCATCCATGGAAGTGTCCAAGGCCAGGCTGGATGAGGCTTGGGGCAACCTGGTCCAGTGACAAGTACATTGCAGGGGTGGTTGGAACTAGATGAGCATTAAGGTGCCTTCCAACCCAAACCCAGTTTGGAAAGCTGTACTGCAGTCAGGAATTTCTTGCTAACATCAACTTCTATTTACCCAGTAGTAAAAAAGAAAACAAAACAAAAACAGAAACAAACAAACAAACAAACAAAAAAAGCCCCACAAACCAAACAAAAATGCAGTTGTAAAATTCAGGTGGTTTGTTACAAAACTAAACACCAACTGAATTTTTTTACGTACAAGGTTTAAAAATTAGCAAGAAAGTATAGCCTGTTTAAAGAGAAATTACCAAATGCTGAACCTGGAGGGGAAGATAAGTAAAAAATAAAATATGATCTTTGGATTGAGATACCCGTGGTTGCAATACATTGGAGTATATTTCAACACAGTAACCTGATATATATTTACTAAATTGTTTGGCACATTCAGCATGTCCCCAGGGAACTGTTGGAGGGAACTAGCAGTACATTTTTCACTCTTTCCCTGTGCATTAGCAGACATAAGGTCACACTAGTATAGCAAAGATGGGTGCAGCCTCAGGCTCATTAGCTCTCAGCAAGCTAGCCAGATGAGGCAGCGTGGTGTTTTCCTTTCATCATTCAAGCTTGAAAGGAAACTGTCGGCAGCCACTTGCTCTTAAAACAATGAAAATTTAGGTGACAGCGATCTCATTAGCTGAAAGGTAGCGTTGGGTGGAGACAAAGATTTCTAGGTAAATATTTCCCTCTTCTGCAACACACATGCACAAACATAAGCAAACCATGTCCTGTGAATGCAAAAATCCATGTATGAGAAAAGCAAATAGGGCTTGTTAAATTGCAGCAGCCACTGTGCACCAGTGAATTATATTTCTTGCAGGAAAATCAATGTCTGGATGACTGGCTTCCTTTCAGAATAATGCATACATGGTAGACGTATATACATATTTACAGAGCAGCAGTTTATTCTGTAACCTTTGCCACAGGATTGACACTTTCCCTGCAGATGCTTTCTTTGTCTTGTGCAGACCAGAAATCAGGAAATGCAAAGGGCTATAAATACTGCTATTCTCAGAGTTTTCCTGGCTTCAGACATGATACATGACCTGCTTGACAATTAAATACCTTTTGCATTCCAATTACTGTATGTGAAAGTCTATTGACGATGTTTTATTGGTAATATTTCATCACTGTAAATTCTTAAGCTGAGTGGAGCTGTATGCTTATGTAGATTTCCTTAAGTGCAGGAGATCTGGAGTTGAAGACATATTTACACTGATTTTTTTTATTTATTTTTTCTCAACTTCGTTTCAAAACTGACCTTACGGAGGGATGTTTTCCTGGTTGTGTTGTATAGGAAGCAGGAACCTGATGGTCTTAATGATCATTTCACAAATTCCCTGGTGGAGACATGAGAATGGTTTGTGTTTTTCTTAGCGATGGTGATGTTCCAAGGTGCCAGCAAACACTGGAAGAAAAGCACTTACTCCCAGTACAGCTGTCAGAAATGAAGAGACTGATTACCACAGGCATAAAAAGCTACTAGATGTCAAACTTCCAGTAAAAATTTGTGGCATGTCACTCCCCAGGAGTGTTTTGAAAATCGTAGATGTAAAGGGTTAGATTTGCCCTTCAAGTTTACATTTCAGCTTCTAATATATTTTCTTAGACTACCTCCCACTCACAGCATTAACTCCCCTTTAATGACTCCCTGCCTCAACTGTTGCCTTCCCACCTTTTAAGATCTTCCTGATTCCTATCTCTCCCGAGCTCCGTAGGGCATGTTCTCTCTCCAGGAAGCAGGAATCCAATCTTCCCTATTATTGCTATTGCAGTAGTGCTGACTAGCCCAAACTGCCTGTCAGTGCAACCAGGAGAGTCTCCCAAAAGTTACCCCATGTCCCAGCTGCCAGTAACTTACTGCCTGTGATCCAGCAGGGAACTGCCAGGGGATGATCTTCAAACCCCTCATAGATGACCTTCGTTCATCTCTTGGTCACCTCTCAACCCTTCAACTTCTGATAAGGCATGAAGGAGTTGATTTTACTCTCTGAGCCATCTTCTTTTCCCCAGCCCATAATGAATTCTCTCCCTGTTGCTTTCTCATACTCTTATGTTCATCATATAAAATGCTGAGCTTGAATCCAGCTGGAGTCTCTCTCTCAACCTTTTCTTTGCAGTGGGACTTTTTCCAGTTTGGACTAAAAGCTCTGTTTTTAGCTAAAGTGACTTTTTCCTATTTTCTTTCTTTTTTTCTTTCTTTTTTTTTTTTTTTTCTCTTAACTTGTTTATGAACTGTATCACAAATAATATACCAGTGTATAAAATAGCCTCCATGGTCTTTTTGTATAAACAACAACCAGCTTGAATGAAGCTTGCAACAAGGCAAAGTAGGTCAAAACAATGTGACTAAATCATTCCAAAGCAATCATTGGAAAGAATCAAATTCACACCCACAGGGTTTATGTGAACAGATTCAAACTTGCCAGGGCTTTGGCATCTATCGCCGTCTCTGGCAATTAAGGGCAGGATTCACCAAAACTTTATGAGTCAAGGAAACAAAACAAAAAGTCCAAAGCTTAGAAAACAGTTTTCATCTGCTCTTTTAAGAAAAGGTTATTTGAACTTCAGAGCAATTTATATTAATTTTTTACCAGGTTGAACTCAATAACCACCTCAGCTTTTTAGTGTGGGTAGGCTTTAACTCCTCTGGAGAGCCTCCGGAAAAACAGAAGAGGAATGGGAAAATGTCTTGGTTGTGGGTACTTTCCACTTATTTTGCAAACTAAGCATAATCTCAGTACATATCTGTTGAAAACCCTTGTGAGACACTTTTCCCCAGCTTATAAATTTCTCCAGGGAAGGGCTAAGCCCAGAACTGTCAGGCCACGGTGGCCCAGGGGATCCAGCAACAGTAGGACTGATGGCTAGTCCTCTGCAGGGGAAGTTTTTGTCTTCATTTTCTCTTAATTAAGCCTCAAGAGCAAAGAATGTGATGTTCCTAAATCTGAGTGTGTGGCTGTGGATCAGCCAGTTGCTGATTTCACAGAGTCTGGAGTAGTATTTCAAAGTTGTCCATATTTTCATTATGAGGCTTTTTCATTTATACTAGCAGGAGNTGAGAAAAAAACAAACTCTTGGACACAAATACTCCTACACATAGGAAAGTCTGAATCTGGAAATGTGTGACTTGTCCTAAATTTACACCACAGCACCTTTCCTCAGGAGATCCGTGCTGCTTTACTGATGGCAAGTGCACAGCACCTCAGAGTGGCAGCAGGCAGAGAAACTGAAGCAAATTATTTAAAAGCAGAATAAGGCATGAAAGAAGAGTTTAGTGACCTTAAATCTCCCTCACTAGAGAAGATAGAGATAATCCAATCTGCTTCATTTCTTCATCAAGCCCACGGGGTTCACAGAGTTCATGTCAACAACTGACAAATTACAATCATCATTTTCACCTTTAAAAGAACTGATGAAGATGCCACTTCACAAAAAAATGCTTCTCTAGACTCTGCACTTTTCCCAGATGAATATTTTCCACCTGAAGTAACAAAAGGAAGGGAAAAAAATGCATTAAAAAACAAACAAACAAACAAACAAACAAACAAAAAATATGTTGCTTNGGAAAGCCACAGACCTTCTGTGAATCCCACCCTGTATTTCATATTTCTTCAGTGAGGCTCACATTCTTTTATTCAGATTCCAAAAGTAGAGATAATTTGTTCCAAATGTTTTCAAAAGTAATCAGCAGCATCAACTTACATTCTCTCCAGGGTTGGGAAAAAAATGTGAAATCTTCTAAACAGTAATAGAGGAGTGAGTGAGGGGGGAAGGATGGTGGAGAAGGAGAGATGGAAGAAAGTGAGGGGGGGAAAGGAGGAGAAAGAAGGAGGGGAAGAAATAAAAGGTGAAAAAAAAATGCATAAAGGAATATGCTGATAATCTATTTGCTTATATTGCTACAGTTATGACTCCTTGAACAGATCTGGAGAGACTGAGCACTTGCCAGCTCAGAATTTCCATTGGCAAGGTAGCTTGCAGCTCTTAGCATGATATTATGTAGCAGAATATGATTGAGAAATAGGCCATAAAATCATATATTTATTGCAAGACTGTCAGTGAGATTTTTGCAGGGAAACTCAACATGTAACTCCCTGTGTGTTGCATGTCTATGTTGTCTGCTAGAGATCTTTGCTGAACTACTCATCAGTCATTGTGCAGGCTTAGAAGGCTGGACAGCTGTTAGTCGTACAAATAAAGGCAGAAATGCTGCAATTTGTCTTCCATTTAAGCATATATACAAGCCACAGGGTTGTTGAATGTCTGCCTGTAGGATGCAGTGTGGTCTGGAGCTGCTTCGGAGTGCAATGATGGCTTGTGGCATGCTGCCTGCTCTGCCACTTGCTCTCTGTGTGGCCTTTGACAACTCATTTAATCCCTGGCTTCCCAAGCCTATAAAGTAGGAACAGTAATGGTTGCAGTGTTTCCTGCACAGGGACATATGTAGGGATTAATCCTGTGCAGCTGGACAGGGAGACATCACCATTGTGCCATTGACTTACAGAGCTCACAGCAAAACGCCAGGAGATGCTGGTCTGCTGGTGGCCAACTTCTCACCGCCTCCCTCCAAGCTCAAATCCAGTAGCAAATCCAACAGAGAGACGAGTTCACCATCCTAGTGTTTTCGAGCTGGAGACATTTCTCCAAGCTTCCCATAGGTCAAACATCTGCTACTTTTTTTGCTGGCCTCTTCCTGCCCTTCCAAGCCAGGCATGGTGCCACACATGTAATCCATCCTCCTGGGATGGACCCCACTAACTCAGACCCACATCCCACACTGGCATGCCTGTGAGCACCCAGGGCCAGTAAACAGACAGTAAAGGGGTGGTGGTTAGTGTTTAATGGGCGCACATTAACTCTTAAGCTTTCAAAAGCTCTCATTAAGCCTGGCTTTCATTTGAAATTCACCCGAAGTAGAAGAGTAGGCCATTTGTTTTTACACAGCTGAGGAATGTGCATTTAACTATCTCAGGAAGGAAAAAGAAATGAAAAACACTTGGAAAGCTGGTAAACTCAACCACCTGTACTCCTTCAGCAGACTGGAAAGTTCCTCTTCCCACTGTGGAACAGAGTTTTGAACAGCTAAAAGAGTTGGCTAGTGGAATTTAATACAATGCCCTTTGCTAAAAGCAGCAGGGCTTAGAGAGTTTTAACCAGTATTTTGCCTCTGTCGATCCAGCTCTGACGAATTTATCCACTCTGTACTCGTGCACCATGACACATCTGGACCTCTGCATTCCTGCTTCTCAGAGGTCCAGATCCTAAATAAGACAAGACATCTAGACAAAGCTGTGCAAACTCAGATCCCTCTGACTAACTGTTTGGACAGATTTAACCATAAACAGTATAGTAAATTAATGCTAGTCATGCCAAATTGTTTTAATGCCTAAATGCTTTCTGTTCCATGCCCAAAACAGTGCTGGCTTGTCTTCTGTCAGTTGCACCAGCCTCTAAGACTGAATAAACGTATTTTGAGAGATGCTAAAGGGGCCTGGAAAAGACTTGATTCTGTTTTTAAATTGTGAGTGAACCTGGAGAACTGGTGCATGTGAGTGAGACACAAGTTTGTGAGACATTTTTAGCACCCATACCAAAACTGTGTGATTTAAGTAAAGTTTTAAAGTTAAAATATGAAAAAAGCATGGCAGTGACAAGAAAATGGGCACTTTTCATTAAAAAAGGATTGAAAAAACAGAAGAAATTACTTTATTTTCAGTGGCAACTGGAAATATGATGATATGATGTTTTGTTAAACCCCCCCCCAAAAAAAAAAAAAAGAGGAAAATTAATTGAAAATATGTTTATTGTTTATTTGTTTTAAAAAAACAGCTAAATTCAAGGACAACAAATACTTTCAACAAAAAGAAGCCATTTGATCATGTTACAGCAGAAAGTCTTGAGATGTGATGCTCCAAGTTGGAAAACATCCTTCATGGAAGGAATTGGGAACTAGGAGGAAGAAAAAAAAAAAAAAGGATACTGAAATTAAACTCACTTCTTTCCTCTAGATGCCTTCTTCCCTCTGAGATGTTGGCAAGAATTTTAAAAGTAATTAAGCACTAGATTTACAACCTGGGTAAAAACAAAATAAAATAAATCCCTAGCTTCAATTCAGCTATAACTTTTTCCTGCCACCGCTGCAGATGTGAGCCTCTATACCTGTTCTACAGGCAAAATGCACAAAGGTGTTTTATCTGAACAGATTAACTTCACACTTTTTCCATATCTCCAGGTGAAAAGCATGTGAGGATATTAAGATGCATCCCTGCATTTGTCCTGCTGGTTGCACACCCTGTGTAGAGACACCACCACAACACTGACAAGTTGTCACTGCCATCTGAGCCTGGAGTTGTCCAGCATCTTCCAGTGTAGGACCCACCAGCGGGAAGACTGCAGGGTACCCAGACACAAATCAGAGAGGCTTGGGATGGAATATAGAAGGCTACTTCCCTGACAGTTGCTTCTCAGTAGTCCAGAAAGCTCACCTAGATCCTAGTTTTCAAATTCAATCTCCATTGTGTTGCTCTTTGAGTATCTCATTTTCTGGATCTTCAGACCAGGTTGAGAGATTGCTCATGCATTGAGTAGCAACATGCATTGAACACTCAGGTTCTGGATGGTCAGGGTTTGTTTGTTGTTTTTTTTTTTATTATTATTTTCTAGCTCCTCCATTTTGATACCAAATTTTGTTTCTGGAAGTTCTTTTCTAGTGTTGTCTCCTGCAACCTCAGGTACTTTCTCAATCTAGTCAGAAAAGTAAAAAAGAAACAAAAGTGGAAAAGAAGAAGCATTCAGCTTTTCCCAAACAGAAGCGTTCTCTACAGCAACTGATTCCTCCCACTCCTGCCCAAGACAATGTTTACAATTACCTTCCCAATAACACCATCTGCAAGAGCGTCAGCCTTGCTGTGTTTTCACACCCAGGCCTCAATACGACCATGAAATCAAAACAAGGCAATTTTTCCAACCACCTGGCAAGTTTCCCTTTGATTTCTGAATTAAAGAGATAGTGCAAGAAACTATGGTCTGATCTGACCACAGCTATGCTGTCTTTCAGACCATGGTGAAAAGGTCTTACAGATTTAACCACAATCAGAACTTCCTTTTGGGCAAGGGTTTTTTTCCCCCAAAATCTTTTCTTTGGAAATTTTTCTTCACAGAGCACCACCATGCCAGGTCCACTGGACTCTGGCTCCAGTCCTTAAGCATTGCTGTCTGTAAGTTTTACTGAAAGTTTGGAAGCAAGGGTGAGGGTGAGGCAGAAACACTCACCAGGGTTCAGCTCTGAGCCCAGTGACACTCAACCCGCAAAGAATTCCCTCTTCTCAACCAGTCACTGCAGCTGCATCATAGTTACTAGGGACCTTATGACAGGCCACCTGTGAAGTTGCAGTGTGCTTCACCCTAATCTTACTTTAAATTTTTAGGCAGGGATACCTTAGGCACCATCCTGCTATGCAGTGCTCCTCTCCTTGTTTAAGGTTGCTCTTGCACATCCCTACACACATTTCCACAAGGACATTGGCCCTCCTATAGCATCTTGGTCAACATCTGTTCTGAAAATAAAGCAGCTTCTAGCATTTCATCCTCTGTCTTCCAAAGAAAACCTGTTTCTGCTGTGTATTTTAGCCAGAAATGTGATGACATTTTGGGACTGATGGAATGCTAATTCATACTATGCTTATATCTTTCCCCAGGGACTTGTTCAGTATCCCCTTTTTCATACTGTGACATGATGGAATAGCTGCTCAATGTGTGCTGCTCTGCCAACCTCCAGCTTGGTCAGAGTCATCTGTATTTTCACTGAGTCCAAGACTACAGCTTGGGAATTGAATTCAGAATGACTTTAGGACAAACAGTTGTATTATTATTACTGTTAATATTGTTGTTATTATTTCTATTATTGTTCCTAAATATGTAGCAGTCATGCTTTAGCTAACGAGTCTCTTCAAAATGCTTTTCTAAAGATTGAATTTGTTGGCCACTTTCTTATGATATTTGTGACACAGTTACTATGAAAATTGTAATCAAACTGAGTATTTGTTCCTGTGGACAGGCTTCTGAAAGAATTCCAGAACCCAAATTTTCCCCTGCCTTTTCCTGTCCTCCTGTCAACTTTCTCCACCTGTGATGAGTCTGGGCTCTGTTTTCTCTAGAATAATGTGAAAACCAACTCTTACAGTTTGTCTGGTTATCCCTGTGTCCATCAGAGATTTTTGTATTAGCAATATTCCAGGACTGGCTTTGCACTGCTCGCATTTGAACACAGAGCCTTCTTCTCCCAAACCACATCTTCAGCTGATGAACTGCCATTTCCCACAAGCAGCAACTTGGGCACTGGTGAGACTCTGTCCCTGTCCAGCCTTGGACTGATAGAAATCTCTTTGGATTGTGAGAGTATTTAATTAATTTGTTCCTGCAATCTTTAGTTTTCGAGTTGTCCATTTCCCTCATTTAGTAGACCAAAGTTCGTCCTGTGACTCCTACAGGTTTCATGAGCCACGTTAAATCCCCTTAGCCAACATCCCCAAACCATGCCTCCATGTATTGCAATGCGCCATAGTGACCCATTTCCATTGCAAGTAGCCCCTTCTTCTTACATACAGCTACACCAAGGAACTCTCCAGGATCTTTAGTAAGCTTAGGAGCCTCCTCTGCAGCGATGGGCCCTATTTTTTGCTGATCTTAATTTGCCACCCCAGTAGAGCTCTGTCCTTTTTCAACCCCCAGCTGCTCTGGGGATATGGAGTTCAGGCACGCCAGGAGGACTAGTCTGCACAGGCTCTTTACGAGTTCAGCTGGGGTCTCCTTGGGTGTGCTCTGGCAAGATGAGGTGAGTCCTTGCCATCACATGCCAAAGGGCTTCTACCAGATTTGGGTAATGCAGCTTCTTTCCTGGGGATACAGTGCTGCTGTACCACTGAGGATGAGATAATCGAGTTGGCTGCCTGCAAATGCCCGTGTCCCTTCCCCCTCTCTCTCACACACTTTATATCTAGTCTCCAAGTTTTTCACTTGTACTGCAGAATTAAACAGAAGCAAGAACTCCCAGGGAGTTTTTCCCTCAAAAATAATTGGCTTCTGTGTTACTCAGGCTGGGATAATCCAGCCTTTCTGTTCCAGGACTCTGTTAGTTAGAGACAATGTGGAAGATATATGTGCCCAGTCTTACCAAATCTTCCAACTGGCCCAGTTCCCCACCCACTGACTCATCCAGACATGCTGGTCTGCACGCCTTTCATTTCTTTCGGAAGCTGATGTTCCCAGCTCCCTGAATTCATGCCGCAGCACATCTCAGGTAGGAAAAGATCAGGCCACAACTTTCTCCATGTCCTCTGCTAGGCTTGGGGGCAGCTTGCACCATCCTGATCCATCCTGCCAGGTTAGGATGGGACCTATAACAGAGAGGTCCTGAGTCTGTTCAGATTTTTCCTAGCTGTTTTCCTAGGGAATATTTTATTCTCTCCAAATACAGGCCAACATCTACGTCTTTCAGGGATGTTTCCAGATATTCTTTTAAAACCTTCTTGCTTCATCTTCTTCTGCCCTTGTTTTGGTTTTTGTTTCAGATTATCTGATCTGTAGGATCATTTCCATTATTTGTTCCAGTTTGGATCAAGAGGAATTATCAGTCTGCCGTTTCTCTCCCTGGGAACCAGATCCTGCTGCTGATATTAACATGACTCTTTATGTCATGAGCAATTAATCAGTATTTGGGGCCTCCAGGGTTTTTCTGTCAGGAGGCAGCATTGCTGCTGTAGCCAAGCAATGCATGAGTGCCATTCTTTTTAGTCATAAAGAATATGTAAAAGTATGACTCATTTTTCTAAGCAGAGCAGGAGGCACCCAGAATGGTATCCACGTTTCCAGGCATCCTTCTAGTAGGAACTTCATTTTCTGGGCAACATCACATAGGTTTTTCTCATCCCCTCTTCTTCTTTCTCCTGCCTAAATAACTTCTGTCTAGCTCCCCATCCTCACCAAAATTGCTAGTGTTTAGAAATTGAGGCCAAAATCAAAGCCTTTGGTCTGCACATCCTGCTTTTCTGACACTTTTTTATACTGTCTGTGTCATTGACATTTTGTTACTGTTGTATGCTATTATCCTTAACTACAGTTTATCAAAGATGATTTTTTAAATCCCTATACTTTCATTTTTCTTTATTAACTGAGATCCCAGAAAAACTTCCCATGTGCCTGGATGAAATACTAAGTCATCTGACTTAGTTAAGTTTCTACCTGCCTCAGGTATTCTGGGTAATGGAGTGTTTTTCATTGCATAGCCATTTTACTGCAATTCCACTGCAATTACACTTAGAATATATTTTTAAATGTGTGTAATTACCACTAAGTTGAAGTGTATGAGAAGCATTATTAACTCTCTGTTCTTAATGGAACAGAATTTAACCTGAAGCTGTCCTAGAATTATTCTGACAATTTTTTGTAGCTGTTGTGTATATATTAACCAAAATAAAACTTTCAAATACTTGCAGTGCAAGGCAAGTTGTGCATTGAGATTGTAAAAATAAAATTCTTTAATCACAAAAATTCATGTTCAAATTACATAATTACCCTTAATTTTTTTTTAATGCCAAATATATTTGTCAAACTCTTTTACATCAAAGCAGTGACAGAGTAGTGCAATAAATCTGAAGGCTGTATTAATATGGGTGACCTTCCTTTTAATATGAATTTGTAGTAATTATAGGCATAAAAGGTGCAACCATTTCATAATTAGGTAGGACATATGATGAGAGTGCAGTTGAGTAATTATACTGTAGTTTTTTCTTGTATTTGGATCTTTCTGTAGCCACTGGTTTTGTGATGAGGAGAGTTCCTGGAGACTGGGGTTCAAGAGTGAAGGCAAGAGGCAATAAAATGTACTGTAACCTAAAGTCAATCAAGCATGACTTCAAAATTATAGACAACTGAGCCAACACTCCATTACTTTTTACTCTGGAATAGTGTCTCTGATATTGATGGAGATGAATTGGTGCAAAATTGGGTTGACAGACTGGATATAAAGCTTTTTCAGAACAAGTTTATGAGGCTTCAGGTATTTCCTACTTTTGGTCCATAAAGCAAAGAGCAGCCTTTTCTTATGGCCAAGAACTGGTCACTGACAGCACTGATATAGCCTTCATCTAACTATCACAGCCAATAATTTCCCAGGCAAACCCAGAATTGGAAAAATGGAAGAAAACACAAAAAGTAATGAGGACAGAAGCATTATTAGCCAGTCTCACTTGAACTGGAATAAAGTTACATTCAGGCTTGGTCTGAGATAAGGGCAAGTGGCTGAGTACAATTTTTCTTGTGAAAGCTCTGTTTTAATGGCTGAAATACAGTCATTCCTATTTATACTTCTTTTCAAGTTCTAAAATATAACAGCCTATAAAATAAGCAGCAGGTGACCAAAAAGAGAGATACAGTGGTTAACTGGACATGCAGGAGAACTCAAAACGGAGTAGAAATGAACATCTTTTATAGAGATTTATGGATTATATTTTTTTTGTTTAAAAAATGGGGATTTGTTTGAAAGCTGTTTCATTACAGCAAAAAATGGAGAAGTGTGAAGAGGAGACCCATGCCAGATAAAGGTAAGTGTGTGAGATCTACTGTGTGAGAATGTCCTAGATAATGACTGACAGCTGTGAGGTTTTTGGTCTCACTTTCATTTTAATGGCATCCTCCAGTGATATGCACTGGATTTCAAGCCTTTGTTGCACCGTCAGCTCCTGTGATGATCCACAGAATATGGGCATTTGACAGGTCTTTAATAAACAGTTTGCTGCTGGGATGAATTGAAGTTCAGCTGGATCCAGCCTGAGTTCAGCAGAACAGACAGGGCTGTTAACTCACCTTTATGATACAAAAGAAAAAAAGAGAAGGAAGTGGGGAAAAATCCAGCCTAGGACACCTGCAATTTTTTCAGACATTAATTATGAGACCTTATTTCTGCAGAGGATGATAATGAAGTAGCAAGCCACAGTAACACATTCTTGTTTTGAGAAAGCTGCAGATAAGGGCACTAGAAAACATTTTTTTCTCCCTTGATTTTTAATCTACTTGTAGTTGACTAGCAGCTCTCCAGCAGAATTCAGATTGTTGGTTTTTTGGTGGTTTGTTTGTTTGTTTGTGGGGTTTTGTTTGGTTGATTTTTTGGGTTTGGTTTGGGTTTGTTTGGGGTTTTTTTTGTTTTTTGTTTTTTTTGCAAAGATGGCATTCCAGGGCTGTGCTTTATTTTTGTTGCACTGATGTTCTTCTGGCACTGGCTCACAGAAACAATCACAGAATCAGTTAGATTGGAAAAGACCTCTGAGATCACTGAGTCCAACCTGTGGCGAAATACCACCATGTCAGCTAGACCATGGCACTGAGTGCTACATCCAGTCATTTCTTAAACACCACCAGGTCACTCCCTGAACAGTCCATTCCAATCACTCATTCTGTGAAGAAATTCTTTGTCATGTCCTACCTAAACCATCCCTGGTGCAGCTTAAATCTCTTATTCTCTGGGAGCAGAGCCTGACCCCCCACCTTTCTACAACCTCTTGTCAGGGAGTTGCAGGAAGCAAGAAGGTCCCCCCTGAGCCTCCTTTTCTCCAGGCTGAGTCCTCACAGCTCCTTCAGCTGCTCTTCATCAGATTTGTGCTCCAGACCCTTCCTCAGCTCCTCTACCTTCTTCCGATTTGTTCCAGCCCATCAATGTCCTTCCTGAATGGAGGGGCCGAAAACTGGACACAACACTTGAGGTGCAGCCTCAGCCATACCCAGAACAGGGACAGACAGTACCCTGGTCCTGCTGCCATACTATTTCTGACCCAAACCAGGTGCCATTCGCTTTTGTGCCCACCTGGGCACACCAGGGCTCATGTTCAGCTGCTGTGGACCAACACCCCCACATCCTTTCACACTAGGCCACTTTCCAGCTACTCTGCCTCCAATCTGGAGTGCTGGATGGAGTTACAGTGGCTGGACAAAATGTCCATGTCAGGGCATGGGAAAGGCAGGGACCTACTGTGGAGATGAGATTCCAAAGAAAAAGGAAAGAGGAGCAAACCAGCTGAGTCTCAGCTGCCAATTTTGGATGCTTCCATGACCTCCATGGAGGAAGAGGAGGCAGTTGGGCAACATGGGGCAGCAACTGACTCCATCCCTATGATCCTTTCCTCATTGCAGCTGAAATGGGAATCACAGTTCATTAGGACTTCACTGTACTCAAATCTTCCAAATCTTCCTTCTACCATTTCTCTTCCTATTGGTAAAGAAACCTGGTTGCCTGGTCTTTTCTTTACTTTTTTCCCTTTCAATTTTTTTTCCTTACTTGCTTTGTTTTTCTTATGTAGGTCAGCTCTAATTCAAGTCATACCATGTTCTCAATGAGAAGTCCTTTTAACATTATTTTTTTTTAATTTTTCTTTAGCAAACTTTGGCAAAAGAAGAGCTTTTCTATTGTCACTTTAAGCATTAGAGTCAGTACAACAAAAGGAGGATGAGTGTCAAGGACTTTGTGCTATTTACTGTGAGTTTTAGTAAACAGAAAAGACTTTATTCCCAGATTTGATTCTCACAGACATGAACATTCTTGGACTCAAACTTCATGATTCAGGCTGATCTCTACTTTGTGCAGATCTGTTTATGTTGCATCGTGTAAGAATACAGAATTGAAGCAACAAAAAAAAACAACACCTAAAGAATGTTGCTAGCATGGTTAGGCATGATGAGGAACTAAGCCAAATCAGAAAGGGTAAGGTGATGTTCTTGGACAAGACAGAACCTGATGCAGTATGTGTGATGTCACTCAAGAAAGATCAAGCCTTGATATGCTGTTGTGTGTTGAGTGCAACTGCTCAATTATCATCTAAAAAAACCCCTGAAGATAATGGAGAGTGTAGTAGTTGAGAAAACCGTGACTGAAATGGAGGAATTGAGGTGCTAATTTCTTTTTATTTGAAAAGCAACATATATCAATAACATGACCAGAATAAAATACAGAGCTTTCTTCAAGGGCCTTTCTAGAATGAATGAATTGGGAAGAAAAATAAAATTAATTAACTCAGTTCTTCATTTGTCTATGCAATTTGAGGTCTCAGTCATCTTCTCCCACACAAGGAAATTCTAAAATCAGGCATGCCAGAGGCATATACTGAAGTGACTAAACTTTTTAAGGTGTGTGTGTGTGTGAGTTCCTAGTTGCCCCACTTTTGCATAATTGGAAAGATTTTTGTTCTTACATGTCCTTTCCCAAATATATCTGGACTGGATAATGCATACAGTGAGTAAAACTGAGAGTGACATGTTCAGAAAAGATAATTAAGACTCACCAATGCTTAAATAGGAAAGGACATGAGTATTAAAGTAGCCCAATGCAATGAAATTGGACAGTGTATGCTACCATAAGTGACAGCCAGCATGTTTAGCTCCCTGTTCTGTCCAGGGCTGTTGGATGATTAGTGTTATATCACCAGCCTGTGATTCCTCCACTATCTCATGGCATACAGCGATCCCAGCTGCAGGATTCTGCCACAAGGGAGTTTGTTGTGACATTGTGGCCCTCTTCTTGACCCTGTGAGAGTGAAAATAAAGGTTGTGAATGGAGAAGGTGTGAATGGAGCTGGCTTGGAACTCCTTCAGAGCAGTGTTTTCATTTAGGGGTGGGACAAGTGTAATGCATTGGCCTCAGCCTGCAGAGCTGCTCCTGGTACTACATCCAGTCAGAGCCAGAAAGTAGATATTAAAAAAAAACAACAAAAAACACTGCTATATAATCCATTGGAGGCCCAAATACATATGCAATTTTTCAACAGAAAGGCAGAAGTTGGTTGGTTTTCCTCAAAACTAAAATAGCAAATGCTTCCATTTCTAATAATGTAGAGTTTCTCACCCACCTGGATTGCTGTAAATATTTACCACAACCATCAGGCTATTAAGGTAATGATAGAAGCGATAATTTACCTTTAATAGCACATTCTGTGGAAACTAATCCTTATGCTGCAAGATGTCCTGGCTTTGCTCTTGTTCAGGACTTTCTTTTGGATTTTCTCATGATGCCCAAAGCTTTTGCAGTGCTTTACTTACCACTGAATGTGGAGATCATGCAATGTTAGGAGACCTGTTCCAAGGCTGGCAGACATTGCTTAGGAAGAAGGGGAGAAGCATGGAGTATATCCTGAGGGAACAGGGGAAATCCAGAAAAAATTACTTTTTTCTCTCTCTTCCTCATTTTACTCCCTCCTTCAAAGAGTTGTGAAGCTAATGTGTAGTGGAAGGGAACTGCAGGGACTGAGGGGAAGCTCTGAGTCTACTGAGATCAAAAAGAAGGAACATAAAGGATGCTAAAAAATTGAAGAGATGTTGGAAAGCTGGGAAATTCAAAAAGTGAAGTTTATTTAGAAAACATATATAGTCTTCCCAGTGTGTGACTACTTGCTGTGAGAATTCTTAGTTTGGTGCATACTGGTCCCCAGTAATTGCAGATGTCAGTCTGATCAAAGCAAGAAGAGCTGGTGGGTAACCAAAGCCCACAGACCCAAATGCCCAGAACCAGCAGCACTTCCCAGGTGCAGATTCAGGTGCGCACCCCAGCTTTATCTCCTCTCCAAAACTTCATTACTATTTATTACGGCAATGAAAAGCAATGTGCATTACAGATTCAGTATCTTCAAAGGCTGTTGTCTGCTGGCTCTTTTTATTTATGTGGTTTAATTTGAATAAAGATGGTGAATACCAATGGCTCAGCATTCCTTAGGCCTCAGCTGACAACTCCCAAGAGCACACATAGTCTGTGGATAAGAAGTTATTAACATAATTGTCTTGTTCTCAACAACAATCTTTGCCTCCTGTGCTCCAGCACAGCTTTGCACCACTGTTGGCTTGTGTTTACTTAAAATTCAGCCGATCCAGATGACTTTGTTCAGCAAACATCAAGAGGTATGTGGCCTAGTTCAAGACAGTTCAGAAGAGATAAGGAAGAATGATTAGAGATCTTGAAAGCATGGTCTACAAAGGAAAACTGAGAAAAAAAAAAATTAGCTAGACACCAGGTTAATCAACTGCTTTAGTTTTAGTTGTTAGTGTCAGACTGATGATATCAGTAAGAGGATGAATAATTGACTAAGCTGTAAAGATCCAGCTAGTCTTCTAACCACCAGTGCTTCCTCAGAAATGGAGAGGGATTAGCAGGATGCCACAGGGAAGGGCTTTATTGCATTTGCTGAATAATCTTTGGCCTTTAAATACACCTAAGAGTCCACCACCAGCTATTAGTGTACGTTGAGAACTGCATGTAAGCCATATGCAAATGTTTATTGGTTAGGAAAGGGAGATAGATAAGTACTATAAAGGCCTTGCAGAAATGCAACAGCAAAACAAAAATAAACATTTAATTTTCCTAGACCCCATCAGAGATCATTTTGTCTGCTCTTTTTTTTTTTTTTTTGAAATTGTGTATCTTTTGTGTATCTTTTCAAAGGTTCTTCCTATTGCATTGCATCAACACAACAATTGCTGTGCTTACTAATAGCTGATTTTTACTGTGTTTGTGGCTAATCACAGGGCTCAGAACTCTCTTTCTCTGAGTCTGTATAACCTCTTATGTAGTGCTGTTTGTAGTCCTTATTGAATGATTTCTTGAGGGTCATTCACTGTCTGTTGGACAGGTTTATTTACACAAAATGGTAGTTTTCTTTAATGGCTCTTTATCCTAACTAGTTGTTTAGATTTTCTTTATAATCATTAGAGGGAAGCAGGCACTTTAATAATAAAAACATTGTAGACTGAGTTAGCCAGCTAGGACAGCCGAATCACTTTTTGGTGGTGATTTCCTTTCAACTGCAGCCAAAGAGATTCCTTGATGACTAGCTCAGATCAGCCCACACCCAATATCTAAAGATTTCTGAAATTAATCCTCTTACCTATGTCTGTTATACTGAGGTCCCACAGGGAACCTCTAGGAAGAGCTACAGACCAAATTATAATGGTAGCATCTAAAAAACTTTACCATCACAATACTATGATAAAAACAGCACTGCAAAATAATCCAGCCACCCAAACCGCCCCC
>VXBX01005582.1:141863-171172 GCA_013400415.1 Scytalopus superciliaris
ACTGTCCAAAAAAAAAAAAAAAAACCACCAAAAAAACCCCCAAAAAAACAGAGGGAGAGGATGTATTTCCAAAACCTACCTCGCAGCTTCTTTATTTCTATAGTCTCCCCTCCCCACCCAAAATGCATTGAATAGTCTTTTATGTAAGTTCAATTAAAAAAAAAAAAAAATTACAGCTGCTCCTCTGAAGCCATCCAAATCTAATTAAGTACAGAAGCCAAAGTTATATTAAGCTTCTCACTTTCGTCTTAGCATCTCCATTCATACCTTCATTCAATGTGTTCACAAAAAAAGGAATTTCTAATAATTGTATCTATAGTCTTGGAATAAGAAAGCCACTAATCAGGAGGCCTGTGAAAGAGAGATCGGAGCCTCGCTTGAACTTGGCAGTCTGGCCCCAAAAAACTTGCAGACAAAGGGGTAAAGGGAACTGAGGAGCTTAGCCCTAGGTCTAAGGAAGCTGGTGAGAATTTGTTCAGCCTCTGAATAGAGATCTCCATTTCAGCCCTAAACTGTGCCTGCATAGATTCATTGAAATGCCTTCTCAGAAGGAAGAGGGGGCGGGAGGCACAGGAGGGAGAAGGGAAGAAAAGTTTGTTGAATATAAATGAGGTTACGTGTGGCTGAAGAGCAAGATAGAAGCTCTACAGAGATTTATTCCTGACTGACATACACAAAGGCAATAAAATGTGTCCTTGGCAAGTGGTATTAGCAAGCAGTAAACCTTAATCTTCGGAGGGCTGAGATGATGCTACACACCTCAGTGGAAAATACTTTCTCATTTGTGGAGTGTGTTATTTAAAATATGTTTAGCCAGCTTAAAGAAGATGTAACGAGCTATCTTGCCATGCCATGACCTTGTGATTTAGGCAGTCCGCAGTGACAAGACCAGAAAAAAAGACCCTGGACATTTTCACGCAGCGAAACTCAGAGGTCTTCCTTCACACTGTGTCTCATGTAGGGAAAACTTCAGTCTGCTCTCCCCACTGCTGGATTTGGAGGAAATGAATGGGATTGCACCTCAGATGAGTTTTAGTCAAGAACCTTCTATATTTGTATCTAGCAAAAATGCATATTCAGTCTGGCAGTCTCAGGGACATGTTCTAGTTTGGTTATTCACATTAATCTCATCACTTATGTTCACATGTTTTGCAGCCAAGACCCCCTTCTGAAACTACAGCATTACTCAATAAAAACAAAGCCTAGTCATTAAACAAAAATATTTGCCCCTGCAAGGCAGAGAAATTATATCAAAATCAGTGTCCTTAAGATACAAAATGGTGCACAGTGCATAAATCACCTGCCCTGATTTCAACAATAGGAAATTCATTTAAAATTGACAAAGAATTAATTTGCTTGCAGTCCTAACTGAGAATTTTGTTTGCCCACTGCACACCCATGACTAGGAAACACTATAGCCTGTACCCAGCTTCTCAGCTTCTTGCTCTGAGACTCTGTCAAAAGGCTGAGTTGATTTCTGAAGCTGGGCCAAGAAATGTTAACCAGCAACTGCTGCTTTCTAAGGAGTAAAGTCACCTCCCCACCTCCTACTGCTCTTCTGAGGGTGGATAAGAGTTATCTTGGTGAAGAGTGGTCTTGCGTTTAGTCTTTACAAAGAGTGTTCTCCAGCCACTAATCCAAGGCACAGCCCTGAAGATCCCCTTTCCCTGCCTCTGAACTCAAAAACATCACATTGCTCGAGGTTTAGAGCAGCTTCCCACTTGTTCTCATACTATAGAGTCATTCACTGGATAAATGGAAAGTTATTTTTATGCTACAACTTAAACAAAGAAGTAAACATTTTGTGAGGTTTATATACTGTTTACTATCTTTTTCCCCATAAATTAGAAAGAAATTTCAACTTGCCTTGTATCTGGTTTTAGCTCATCTGTATCTGGAATTTCTGCTATGTAACTAAGGACATTTACGACAGATACAAATTTCATTATTGGACTGTAATTGCATTTATTTTTCCCTGCTTTGATGTTAAATATAAAGAACCCCCAGGCTACTTCATCTAACATAGGGTTGCTAGCAATGGCTCCTGCTAGGGGAAGGCAGAGTGCTCTATTTAACCTAATCTGGAGTGGTGATGTTTATCAGACAGCTGAATGAGTTCCTGAATAAAGGGAGGCATCCTTCATGGGGTCACGTACCAAATCCACCACCAGAATCCCTAAGGACTTCAAACAACTTTGCATGGGGGTGGGGAGGAAATGAGTGTGTTTCATTTCTGCAAAAACAAATTAAATGGAGACACACACAGTTGCTATTTGGTGGAATGACCATGCTTGGAAGTATTAAAAAAAACCATGAAGATGTGGTGCTTAGGGAACATGGTTTAGTGGTGGACCTGGCAGTGCTGGGTTAATGGTTAGACTCAGTCATCTCAGGGGGTCTTTAAAATCTTAATTATTCTTTGACTAGTTCTTATTTTAATCAGGGCCTTGCTCATTTTGAGAGCAAGAAAATTTTGACCTATTCCCTCTGCCATCACCTTTCTCTAGGACAGCTCTGAACTTCTTGGTTGTGAATGCCAATTAGTCCAAATACATATAAATGTACAAATAAGGGAAATCTTTAATCCTGTTCACTTAAGCTGTACATCAAGAAGCTTTTCCCCCTTCAACATATGCATAATTAGGGGAGTCCCTTACAGGGCAAAAATTAAAAGACTTGAACACATCTTTCAAAGATGTCTCAGCTATCAAAGTGCCAAAGAGGAAAAAAAAGATGTCAAAAGTAAAACAGAAGGAGCATGAACATCAACAATATAGGATGATACAGTCTTCATCTTCCTTTCCCAGGGAGATGGACTAATGTCAAACCTGCAGCAGTGTGGAGTAAATAAAATTATGATGATCTTTTCCTGCTTATAAGTTGCACAATGCTTTTATGCATACTGTCCATGTAAGCACAAAGGCTTCTTAATCTATAAGCACTTGTTTTATCTGGGCCAGGCTTGTTAAGTCAAATTAGGTCTGGTGATAAAATAGCAGTGAAAATGTTGTTCTGTGTGTGGGGCATGCCTTGTCTGCACGGCAATGGAGGAAAATTGCGTTATTGGGTAACACCATTCATTCAGAGGCCTTGTAGCTTTACATAAAAACACTTTTTTTGTGGGTGTGCCTCAGCAGTGGTGAAGAAGTTAAACTGAGTACTCATTCTGCTCCCATCCTCTTCTCCAGCTTGATCACCAGACACTCTTCTTCTGGCTTTAACTAAAGCAGCTGTTTTATTATGCCCCCAGATTCCACCACATGTTTTAATGCATATACCAATAAGTTCTGAATACATCAAACCTGTTTTTTATTAGTATTACTTGCCAGTACAAAGTTACTACCAAGCTAGTAAATATTTTGTCTCAGACCACACTAAGCTTGAGTCTGACTTTTGATTTTACTACTATAGGTGGGTGGTCTCTCCTTACTCACTTGCAGGGAGAATTGGGAGGGTCCATGGATAGCGAAGGCATTGTTGCAGCTGGAAATGTTGTGTGGCTCCATGGCCAACCCAGCTTTGCTCTCTTTTTGCCTGCATTCAAGCACAAAAGCACCATGAGCACAAAAATCACCAGACTTAAGGTCAGGTCATACTGGAGAGGGTCTTTCGACAAGGACTTACAGTCATAGGACAAGGGGGAATGGTTTCAAACTGCCAGAGGGCAAGGTTAGATGGGTTATTGGGAAGAAATTCTTCCTTATGAGGGTGATAGCACTGGCACAGGTTGCCCAGAGAGGTTGTGGCTGCCCCATCCCTGGAAGTGTCCAAGGTCAGGCTGGACAGGGCTTGGAACAACCTGGGATAGTAGAAGGTGTCCCTGCCCGTGGCAGAGGCAGTGGAATGAGATGATGCTTAAAGCCGCTTCCAACCCAAAACATTGTGTGATTCTGTGACTTCTATGTCTTCCCACCCCAAGATAATAATGCAAAGTTGAGAGTGACAGCTCTCCCCACCTGCATGACTTGCTCCACATGCTATCAGCAGAGCAAGGCCATCACAACGCTCCATGGCAGCCATGCACACTCCATGATATCTCTAAGCCAGGTAACTGGGGCTGCTTACATTGCTTAGATTGCCTGACAGCAGTGAGTGGTGCATGGTCTGAATGGCTCTTTCCTGTCTGCGTTAGGCTTGGGCACAGCTGTGCCACCTGCACACAGCCTTGAGAACCTTGTGAGGCAGTGCAAGAGTTTGGTGGCAGCCCAGGACGTGTCAGCAGCCCCAAGTACCTGCCCTGTTGCAGTATTTCTACTCTCCCCTTGCAACTGCCATCACAGAAGAGGTTGTGACTTAGTTCTGTAGCTCATTCCTGTTATCTTTCGCAAGCTGATAAGTTGAATAAACTATTATTTCCTTAACTAGTCAGCATGTCTTTGTGACCCTGATTTCTGAGAGGAAGCAAAAGGCTTGCCCCCAGCCCAGACCAGTCCTTGCTGAGGAGGAGTTTGTCTGATTGAATGAAAGGTCATTTCAATCACAGCCTCTGCCCAGGGACACAAGCTCAGGGAGAACCAAGTGGCCAACTTCATCTCTGTTTTGAATGCAAATCCAGTCTGATTTTCAGTGGTGCTTAATTAGGGTGTATTGTTGCAGCCAGAGAATGTGGTTTTGTGCTGAAATACTCAAAGCACCAAGAAAGAGTTGTGCAAACATTCTCCAGTCCTGGCCTTTAGGATGCTTCTCTGCAGTCCTCATAAAAAAGCCCCATGTTGAACCTCCTGGTCACCATTTGATTTTACATCCCTCCACGTGCAAAAGCTTTTCCTTGGGCCTCAGTACCTGCAATGAAGTTGCTTGACATTTAAACAGCTAATGGTTAGGGAAAGTTTGAGAGTTCTGCAGATCCAGCCAGCAGGAGATAAACAGGAACAATATAAACTGCAAGTTTTTCAGTCTCCTGATGTATTCTCTTCGGAGGGGAAGGATTTGAGCCACAACCCCTGGAACTGAGCACTCAGCACTGGCAATTTGACTACCAAGATGATGAGAAACGTGCAGCTGAGCACAGGCAGCTCTGTCAGCACTGTTTGCCTTTCTGCATGCAACTTGAAGAACTGAAACCCCCCAGTAGCTAAAGCCACAGTGAGAACCACAGAATTGTCTTTGTGTCCTCAGGGCAGTCAGGAAGACCTCAGAGCTGAAACACAGTCCAAAATGAACACCAGGAGCTGCTCAGCACCTCCGTGCCTTTCCTGGCAGCACCATCTCAACATAATTAATGTTCCCTCCAACCCAAACCAAGTTATCAGCGTATGATTTCAGGAGCTAGCACCTCATAGGGAGGTGCACATATTATTCACCAGGTCGTTTGTGAAATAAAACAACTCATTTCACTGCTTTACTCTGCTCTTCTTGGGTGACCTTGCTGAGTCTCAAAAAGTGGTATTTGTCTCTGTCAACTGCAGCCATACAGGATTATGGATGTAATCCTCTAAAACATCAGTGTCTTACCTTTATAAACAGCAGGGAGAAACAGGTATATTCAAAGGGTAACTCACCTGATCTGCCTGAGATAAGTTCTGTGCCTCAGTTCCCCATTTCCCATCTGTAAATTGGTGATCACAACACTGCCCCACCTTCCTGTAGGTGTTATGAGAGAGGGTTAAAATACTTGGATAATACAGATCTGACGTTATGGAAACATCTTCAACAGCCTTAATTCACTGGGGAAAGAGGATATTCAGCTGATTAGCACATCCAGAGAGAGAAATTTTTGTCCTAGTTAATTATGGTGTTACTAAATTCCTGAGCACAGCATCTGGAATTTTGAAATATTTCTCCCTGAAAATCAGTGGCTGGGGTTTTTGGGGCTGTTGTTTTGTTTTTCCCCAGTGTAGTCAGAGCAATGAAGGCTTTAGATAAATTAGACATTCAGAAAGATCTGAGGCAAGTTGGGACTGATAGAGACAAAGTAAATCAAGTCACCAGTACCATCTGCTCTGTGGGAGAGGAGGCTGGGGACGTCTTCCACTCATTTCAGTTAACAGATGCAGGAGATGGTGAAAAGGTCAGAGATAAATGTAGTGCTCACCTCATGCCACATATTCACAGGGGCTGGACTAAAGAGAGGCCAGAAAAACTCGTGTGTACTTTCAACCTTTCACTGCAGGCAGCAAAGAGCATTACAGAGATGGAAAGGACAGACTATTTTTGTGCAAAGCCTGGAGACAGTCACTGTAGAAGAGCGGGACCGAAATAATAAAAGCCCAACCAAAAAATAATTTCCCTTTCTGCTTTCATCCTCCCTGTCTCTCCCACACCCCTTCCCCTCTCTTGCCTTGCAGAAGCCATAAATCTAGGCCATCAGAGAGAAGCTGGAGCAGCAGCGTATTATCTTGAGAAATCACTCCCAGAAGGGAGCAGAAAGTTCACAAGTAGAGTGCCAAAAAAGGAGAAATCGCAGCGCTATCATTGGATCCGGCTGTGGCTGGAAGGCGTCCAAGCTCCTCGCACTGCTGACATCCCTGTGCATAATCAGAAATTCCTTTCAATTATGTGGGAAAAGGAGCCTCACATTGTCAGCCCAAATGCCCCTGTGAAGAAATAGGCTGCCACAGCATCGCCGTAGAAGGTCATAGTGGAGCACCATCCACACACGGCCGGGGAGAGGGAGGGGAAGCACACAGCAGCAGTCACACCACGTGCTTTTATACCACTTTGCTCTTCCATTAGCACATTTAATCTGAGGGCCTCTGAGTGCTTTTCAGGCATCAGTTGTCCAAAGCTGATAGGAAATAAGTAGACACTGTTAGACCAGTGTCAGGGACGGCATAGAAGAAAGCTCAGGTATGACATGCAAGCTGCCCTTGAGTGTTGAGAGGTGGTTCCTTCCACCCCAAATCCCAATGCCTTCTTCTCACCAGGCAGGCAAGAGGTACTGCCTTCCTCAAAGGTATGTGTGACCTGGGATAGCAGGGACTCAGCACACAGCTTGGGATGTCCTCATGCTTAAACAGACCAGCCTTGTGGCATCTGGGCTTCGCAGTGTCCTGCTTTAAATGTGAATCACAGAGGTGTCTGAGACGAGATGTCAAATTTATGGAAATGCCGCATGTTTTCCATTATGGTTCCTGCGTGTGTTTACTGAGACATGGAAATATGTACATTTTCCTGTAAATGGATTCTCCCCCTTTTTCCCAATCTTTTTTGCCAATTTATATCCATTAATAGATTTAGTGGGCAGCCTGACAAAGTTAGGCAGCTGCATGCTGCTTTTCCTGCTAGCTACAAGGGTGTTACAAGAGGTTATTTTAGCCTAATGAACTTACTATCCCCAGACTCCCCCTCTGTTGTCAGTGAAGAGAAATGGTTTCCATCAGGAGGAAGGAGAACTTGATTTGGATGCTGTGAACTGTCTTGTAAAGTCTTTCTCCTCCTGTTGGCAATGAAGGGAGCTTAGGGAGAGCTGTCCATTAGGCAAAAGGTGGCTATTCTCCCTAATCTGCTCTGCATAATAGTTGGAAAAATTACTACCATATGACTTTTTGCCATCTAACTTAGGTGCTCTAAGTCACTCCCTGAAAGCAACTATTTCTTGGCCAATACAGAAAATTTAGGCTATGAATCACACCTAAAACTGATATTCCAAATAGTCTATAATAGACGGTGTGAATGGCTGCTATTGTCTGTCTCAGTGGCGAGATCCCCACTCCAGGGACTGTTGTTTCAGTGTTTGCACAGCACTCAGCACAATGGAACATTTTAATTGTCTCCCCATACACCCACTTGTCTCCAAGAGTGCATTTTTCATAACATTAATGATCTATCATGATGCTTCCATCTCACAAAAGAATGGGAAGGAAAGGAGTGAGTCGTGTGCTCTGAGTGCTGGGCCAAATAGCCAAAACCAAGACACTGCACCGTTTAGAGACCTCAGACCTACCCTAATAGTTATCTAGAACTGTGAATTACACAGCCAGGTCACTCCTCAAAACTAGTTCTAGAGTCCTGAATTGTTTGGGGTTGTGCGTCTTTTTGTATTTGCCCTGGTGATTCAGGAAGTGGGGCTATCTGATGAGTGTAGCTATGCTGCAGAACTCTTTCAAGGCCTAAGAATGATGAAAAACCACAAACAGTGAGAACAGAAATTGCACCAAAAAGCCAGCTAGGCCTTGTGAATTCTCTGCCCTGTATTTTAACTCCACAAGGCTCCAGAGCAGGATGAAGCAGGGTGCAGGATGTGTGGGGAGGAGTTGGGGCACGCTGGCTCTGCTGTTCCTGTTCTATGGCTCAGTGAAGGACCTCTTCACTCCACAAGGCTGTCACTTCAGCATCTTTCGCCAGCCCTGTAATTTTGAATGAGTAAATACACAGGAGACTAGCTGCACGCTGGAATGCCTGGAATGTCAATGCAGAACTCAGCTAATAATGGTTCTATAATGTAAATCAGCAGCATAGCGGGTCCCAGTTTCACTTGGCTGTGCTCCATGAATAGCAGAAGCGACATTGAGTAACAGTGAATTGAAAATCAGTGTAAAAAGAGGAAGAGGATAAACCCTGAAAATACTCTCTGTTATGGTGTGAACTATTTTTAAAAGCTGAGAATTAAATCTTTAAGTGATTAACTCAGGGAAAATATCTCGTTCTGTAAAGCAGTCACATAACTCCAGCAAGGCATATCTCTCAACTGAGTTGGTCCCAAAGAAAGAAGTTAATGAAAGCACTTTTTCTTCAGTCTTATGTGACCTAGGATTGACCCAAAAGAATCATAGTCATTGGGGAGAATGCTGGGTGCTGCTAAAATTAATTTAGATCATGACCTCTGATTGGAGTTCCTACTGGCACAATGAGACAGCTGTTGACTCGCATTAAGTGCCTGGCAGATTGGTTCCTTTTTCTGTTTTTATAACTTTGCTACATATCTGTGGCTAACAAGAACTTAGCAGAGAACTGGGGAACATCTTTTTTAATGACCATTCTGTGTGTCTCTGTGAGTGCATTTATGATGGGCTACTCGCCGTGAAGTCTATGCTATGAGATGTTGTTGGCATCGTTTCTTTGGCTAAGAGTATGAAAAAATCAGATGTACCCAGCCAATGCATCTTTGCCAATAAAATCTTACTGTAGACACAGCTATGCTGTTTGATGAGGTTTTCACAACTACACTGGCAGGATACTGGCTTCTGAGGGCTGTCACATTGTCTCTGCTAGGAGAGGGAACTGTAGTACAGCAGCAATGAAACAAAGCCACCCGAGTAGGTTACTTCCCAAGGCTGGCATAATTTCACTCAACTTCAGCTTCTAAGAGTCATAGAATCATAGAATGTTTTGGGTTGGAAGTGATCTTAAAGCTCGTTCAGTTTCAACCTCCTGCCATGGGCAGGGACATCTTCCACTATTGCAGGTTGCTCCAAGCGCCATCCAACCTGGTCTTGGACACTGCCAGAGTTCTTCTCTGGACAACCTGTGCCAGTGCCTCATACTCACTGACACAATCTGAGAGCATCCCCAAAACCCCATGATTATGTCAGAGATAGCTTCATAAGGTCCTTATCTCTTTTGCCAGGAGGTAATGGTAGAGAGATTTTGCCTAGACTGAAAAATTAGCATTTATAAGAGATTTTTTTAGCAGGGATTCAAAAATGAAAAAGGAAACACACTATGAAAAAATTGAAGGTTGTAGCCAGAAGATTTTAACATAGTTCTGAGGAAAATTTGGTCCCAAATCTACCATGTGATGACATATAGAGACAGAGGGCTGTAAACTGTGCATGTAATTGTAAATACACTGTCAAATGGGCTATATACCTGCTTGTAAGTGCTGCTGTGCATGGAAGATGACCCTCCTGTGCCACTGGCAGTGAATTGGCTAGTGATAAAGCTATGAGGCTACCAGGTTTGCTGGCAGGTGTTCAGATTGGAGAACATGAAAGAGAAACACAGGCAGTGCACACAAGCAGAAAAATTGTACTACCTATTGGAAAAAAAAAAAAAAAAGGAAAAAAAAAAAGAAGCACAAGCTGGATCAGTCATTTCCATCTCAAAGAGGATGGGAGGGAGAAGTCTGTCTCTTGAAGTAGCTGCAAGCAAGAGGGTGGAAAAAGAGTCTCAGAAGAGGGAATCTTCTGCAGAGATCACAGTAAACCCTACGGCTCTTGCACTGCTCTGTCCCTCGGAAATTCAGTCCAACAGGAAAAATACCTCAAATGAGGAGTGACTGAAGAGCATCAGGTAATCCTAGGAAACACCCTGGCAGGTCTTGTCTGCTCAGCAGGGATCCCCATGTTAGGAGGTTCTCCTGAGTTACCAGGGAGCTAGTCTGTCTTAAATTCTGGGCTGGCACTGCTGGCTTGCTAGGCAAAGCAAGCGAAATCCTGCTTATATGAATGGCCAACAAATTCATAAGTCAGAAATCTAGTCAAATTTAGCAGCCTGAAAGAATAAGATTTTACTACTGTTCATAAAGCTGCATGGGAAGCACAGCTCAAAGTGACAAAAATGGTTCACTACCTGGGTATTCAATGTGGGCAAGGGCACAGACTCCCAGACAGCTTTCACCAGCTCTTGGCAGAGACATTAGTCTGCCAAGGAAAGACTACAGGGAGTGCAGCTGTGCATGTCCCTGGCAGTGAAAGCTCCTCAGTTACAGGCTTTCATCTCTTTCCTTTCATTAGTCAGCATTGCATGTGAACTGTGAGATGCTGCAATAGTTGATTCCACACACAGGGCCAGAGAGCTTCCCACACTGGAGTGCAAAGACACATTAAAATCTGGTTCCAAATTTAAATGTTCCTGATATTTTTTGGTTAAAGGCCTCTTTTACTAGCAAATTGCTAGTGCTCATTTGCTCAGAAGTTTGCCAAAGCTTTCATGTGGTCTGAATCCTGAGTGCTTTACAAAAACAGATGACCTGCGACCACAAAAGACACCACATTTCATTCACTGTGCTCTTTCCCACATCAGGTCCTCTCTAAAACTATTGTACTGGCTTTATCCACAGCAGCAGCAGATGTAACCCAAGGGCGCTGAGCTGCCAAGTAATTGGTTGTATTTTGACTTCTCTGTTCCCTGAGCTCTCTCTGACCAGGTGTGTTCAAGATGAGGTGGTTAAAATGTCATTTTCCACAAGAAAATGGGAAGCAGGACAGCCCAGTAGCTAAAACACTGTCCCAGAACCCTCCAGACTGGGTCTTGTTCCCATCTCCCTCTGAGAGCAGCTGTTCCAGCAGCTGTGCAAGTCACTCCACATTTATTTTCTCTCCCACCCTTTATTTGTCTCTCCTATTTAGACTTCAAGCCCTTTAGGGTAGGGACTGTCTCTATGTACAAGTTTATGCCACTGACAGGACAACGAGGCCTTGATCTCAGCTAGGGACCCTTGATGTTATTTGGACTTCAATAACAATTTTCCTCTCTCTGGGACAGCATCAGCCTGATGGGAAACTCTGGCAGGGGAACAGGGTAGTGTGGACACAGTCAAAGACCCCCTTGTCTCTAGAGATCAGGGAATAAAATGTATCCAACAGTGTTAAGTGTCCATGGCTCCTAACCCTCTGGAACATGCCAGACCATGTACAGTACATACAAATTGCCTCTACATCCCAGAACCCAATGTCCCTTCATTTGTCTATGTGGGAACAAACAGCTAGAGTTCTATTTTCTGTGTTACACATGTTCAATTAGCTGACAGTCATAGTGTCAGTAGAAATAGACAGAGATACATGTTACAACTGGCCATGTTTTAAATTAGCACTGTATAATTTTCAGTGGTTTAGAGGTATGATGGACTTTCCATATGAGAAGCTGCAAAGACTTGGATTATTTAACTTGGAAAGAAGGCTAATTACATGGGCTTAATTGGCCTATTTAAGATGATGAATGGTGTAAGAAAAGCTGATCATTCCTTCTCTTTACACTCCACAGTAATATGAGAACTGGGGCTCATATGTTAAAATAAATGGTAGGTAAATTTAAAACAAATAAAGGAAATACCCTACAGCAGAGTCTGCTTGTGGAATTCATTGCTGTACAGTATTAGACTTGAGGATGGATCTTAAACTAGGTGAGAAAATTTAAAGACATTTTCAGGACATGATCAAAATCCTATGCCTACAAGTGCACACATGATGCTGGTTTTAATAACCCTTCCAAAGCCAGGTTCTACATTCTCCCAGTGCCTATCTTTGCGTTCTGAGACTTGGGCAGTGTGGCTGGAGCACTTGCTGGTGAGGACTGAGGCAAAAAAGTTGAATATCTCAACCTTCTCTGTATCCTGGGTAACCAGGTTTCTTGGCTTCTTCCAGAGAGGGTGCACATTTTCTCTATTTTTCCTTTTATCACTGAGATGCCTATAGAAGCTCTTCTTGTTGCTCTTGGCATCCCTGGCCAGATTTAATTTTATCAGGGCAACATCTTTATCTATCCCTGTTTGCTAAGACAACATCTCTGTATTCCCCCAAGCCTACATGACCTTACTTGCACCCTCTGCAGTTTCCTTCTGATGTCTGAGTTCACCCAGGAGCTCCTTGTTCATCCACACAGGCCCCCTGGCATTTTTGCCTGACTTCCTATTCAGTGGGACACATTGGTCCTGAGCTTGGAGGAGGCAACCCTTGATTTCCTGGTCCCCTCTTCCCTCCTTTATCCCATAGCTCTCTACCAATAAGCTCTCTGAAGAGGCCAAACTCTGCCTCCTGAAGCTTAGGGTAATGACCTTGCTGTGTGCCCTTCTTATTGCCCCAAGAATCTTGAAATCCACTATTTCATGGTCACTGCAGCCCAGGCTGATCTTGAGCTTCAACATTCCCCCACCTTGCTGGTGAGAACAAGGTCCAGCACAGCACTACTCCTCCAGTGCTCCAGTTGTGCAGCACTGCATGAAGATGCATAGCTTGGGTTCCAGCCAGCTCTCCCAGTGAGATTTTCCCAACACACAGGTTAGGTACAAGCAGTCAAGGGGTAGTGGCTCATGTTTTTGGTCTCCCCAGCCTAATGTATTGGTTACTCGTGCAGTGGCTGATCCACACAGAGCCCAGGATCTCCCTTTTCTGCCTTAAAACAGGGCATGTTCAAATGAATCCTGCTCCACAGTGCTCTTCTGTGACTCTGGATTTACTTCCAAAATATGCACCTACTCATCAGAGGGTCTGTGGTGGAAATGTGCCATGTTGCTGTGAGAGGACATGAGTACGTGAGAGAAAATGTCCCTACAAGGTCTGCTCTTGTCTCACTATTGCTGTTCTCTAGTAGAGTGATATTTACCCAAACCAATGAAACTCCTCCCAAAGATTGATGCGTGAAGAGGATGACATGATGACTTCTCCTCTAACAGGGAGGAGCCACTTCTGGTTGCAAGTCTTAACAAATCAGTGATTTCATCAGCTATTTCACATTCTGCTTTTCTTGTCCCTGATGAGCCTCCTGCTTAGGTTTTGGTTATCTCTGCTTTAGCTAAGGAAAACTCATTGCCACCAAAATCCTAAATGCTCTGTGAAAAATCAGCTCCCCATCAGAAGTAATCAGTTGGCGGGAACATGAGAATATTGTAATTGTTTCTTTCAGATTAAAAGAGAACCTGCAAAATATCTGCACTGTAAAATCTCTTCAGATGTGTTAAACAGCCACGATAATCTTGCAACATGTGGGGATTCTTGGGAAAATTTATTCTTCTAATCATAAAAGTCCATCCTGAAAAGAGACATTACAGTATCTTTAAACTTCATTTGTGTTCAAATTGTTCACCATAAAAGCTTGATTAGTGCCAACAAAATTCCAGCCATGCAGAAATACGATTGCTGTGTCAGGGAATAACAGATTTTCACAGGTGAATAGACAGAACTTTTCTAACTTACAGAAATGAAGTTATCTGTTTTGTTCTGTTAGTTCTGTAGACTTGAAATCCAAACAAGATTATTTGCTGTTAGTCTTCCCTTCTGTATATCTCAAGCCATTATATTTCCCCTCAATATTTCTGAGCTGATTCCATTAATTTGGGCTAGACAAAAGATATTTCAGCCATCCAGAGACAAAATTACTGCATGTGGGAAACAAAGATCTCAAGACTAGAGCACTACTTATATTCACAACTGCAAAAGTGAATAATGCATTTGTCAGAACATGTTCAAGTGACTCTTGAAGGTGATCCAGTAAAGGAAAGTCAGAAAATGCAAGACGTATAACCATTAAATACACAAGACAACACAGAAAGCAGAAACCTCTGTGGTGCTGATGCCTTGGCTAGGAAATGCTGCAAAGTAATGCACAGCCATGTCTGGTGGTGTAGAAGTGTGCAGGGTACATTAAGGCAGTGCTGCAGGAAGAAGTTTTAACTTTTTGACCTGCCTCCTCTAAATTCATCCCCAGTAAAGCCTCTGAATGTTATGCGTGTTTTAGAAATGGAAATCAGCATTTCTCTCACTCCATGTTGGTAGGTTGCTTGTCACATGGATTCTGCAGATTGAAAGGACATCCTTGTCCCTACTGGGAAAAGGGAAGAAAAAGCACAGGTGATCAGAGCAGGTGTAAAAGCTGTGACTGTTGTTCTTCTTTATCTATTACTTCATATCTTGGCAAGACGGTTTTTAAGCATGCGTGCTAAAATGTTACCATTATTTTTATTTGAAATGCTTGTCTTTTGACATAAACATTTGATACTAGATTGTAGGAATGGCCAAATGTCTACTAGTGAGATTTTTGTGACAGTTTAAGGTTAGTGTGAAATCCATAAATTAAGAGTTTGCAAGATCAGTGACAGAGTTATTAGACTGAGTAGAATTTACTGTATTTACAAATACATTTTTACTATATTTTAGTGGGGTTATAGGAGATTTAAAATTTGAGGGTACCAGGAAAAATTCTATATGTTTCATACAGGAAGGCAGTGAACAGTCTTCCCAAAATCCCTTTCAACAACTGGTCAACTGGGTTGTATTTAGAGACTATTTCTTTGCTCCAAACTTGCTAAACTCCATCTGTATTCTCTCAACAATGGAAAAATAGAGATTTTACCCTTTTACTCACTTTCTTCCTTGTCTCTTCTCTTTCAGCCACATAAAATAGAACTGTCTTCTCATCTTAGGTCATGCTTTAGGATGATGGGAGAGGCAGATACTCGACATCCATTTTTGTGAACAAGTTAATGGTTTAGATGAGATCAGCCACTGGGCTGGACTGGGGTTGTCAGTGTAATGAATGGGGAGCAGGAGTCTATGGGATGGATTTTTAACTATACCTGTGTCTGCAATAGCCCTCCAACAGCCAGCACTCTAAAATACAACACCATTTGATTCAGCTTTTATAAAACATTTAAAGATTATTTTTTAAAATATGCTTAAACTGGGAAAAGATATGAAAAATATTTCCAACTGTCAGCTTCATTTCACCAGTAATTATGCTGACTTCACACAGATTTCTCTGTGTTGGGGTAACAGAATGATTGAGATATATGCATTAAAAATACTGGTTTGCTTCCATCACTAGGGAAGCAACCTCACTTACAATAAAAGTGTGAGTTTTTCCCATGTCTGAAAATCTTGTTTTTCTACTTGTCATTCATTAAACTTCTGAAAGATTGTGTCTTATTTGACCTTAATTCCTTGGAAAAGCCTACATATTCTTTGTTGGCTCATTTTGCTTCCCTCTTGAAATAAATCCATTTGACTCAAAAAATTACTCATTTTGATCTCTTCTATAAAGTGAGTTTCTGGCAGCAATTAGTTCTCGCACACAGAGTTACTTTTTCACACTGACGAACACAAAAATGTTGGCAACTTGATGTGCTTTACACACTCTGCTTCATGTTTCTTATATAGAACTTGAAAAAACATAAGCAATTTTAGTAGAGTATCCAAGGCCTTTGACTTAAAGATTAGCACATTATTTTTTTNACACCTGATGAGTTATGTGCTATGCTTAAAACCAGACAACAAAAGCCAGAACAAACAACAATTGGACCAAACTTAACATCTGGACAATACTTAGGGTCCAGGGTCAAGCCAAAGTCCAGGAACCAAAGTCAAGAGGGATTCAAAGCCCTGTACTACAGCCAGTCAGGAATCAGTGGAGGGAAAAAATCCATTCTGAAGGGAAAGATCATATTCAAAGGGTAACAGGGTCTATTTGCAAAAGGCAGAGCTCCAAGTGTGCTCATCAGTATAGACACTAAAGCCCAGTTAGCCCATGCTCCCATGGTACAAGTTAAAAGCAACACACTGGGCACACTCAACTCCAGCATGTCCAGGGTGGCAAAACAGGGTGGTGAAACATGAATTTGGGACAAAACAGATAAGACTGTGTTTTGAAACAGGCAATTTAAGAAGGAATATTGCCATTGGTATTGTTGATTGATTGTATTACACAGTCCAACCTCCATCAGCAAACAAATGTCCAGTCTTAGTATGGGATCAAGGTATCTACCTGCTTGCAGCCTCGAAGTTCAGTGTTTGTGATGGATAAACACCTAAATAGAGTGATATTTTCCCAAACAAGGAGGTTTTATTTTAAAGTTTGAAAAGTGAGTCAAGATATATGGGCTCATATTTCCAGTTTCTGTTAAAGTCTCAAATCCCACACAATCTGTTCTCCTCAAGGCATCACAGATCTTTTGTTTCCTAATGCACCTGAGAAGGAAAAAGGTGTACTAGTAAAAATTATAGTATGCTGCAGGAGGAGCAAACCAAACTTTTCTACTGTTCCAAAAGCCTGCATTTAATTTGCATTTTACTAACAGACCCTGGCAATAGCTGCAAAAAGGGGTTGTCGTCCATAAAAGTATGCAAGCCTTTAATTACAATACTGCATACTATAAAAATACTAAAGTATTACAGCAACCAACAAGGAAAAAATGAGGCTTGCAGGAGGGAGCAAATAACATGGAGTCAAAAATAAAATTAAAAAACTATATCTTTCTTCTTCTGATCTACATTTCTAATCTGTCTTGGGGTTTTCCTATGAATTAGAACTATGTTAGGAAACAGTGAGCTACTTTAAGATATGAAAACAAACGTGATCTGAAAACCATGCCTTTTGAGCAATTGGTTTTCATTAATTGTTCCCTTCTTTAAGTTTCCAAGCAAGGAGTGAAAAAATATATATCTAGGCAGAAAGTCAAAATTCCTTTAAAATGTGGACTGGAGGGGGTTTTTTTGTTTTGTTTTTTTTTAATTTTGTTTTAATTTATTGCGAGTCAGCTCCAGGAGGTAATTACAGCCAGTTTTTTGTATTATTTTTGACATTGAGCCTAAAATTTAAACTGAATCCCATGAAGGATTTGACATCTGTAACACACAGTCAAAATGATGGTCTTTTCCTGCAGTAGGTTATGACGCTGGAAGCCCTGTGAGAAACAAATTTTCTAAGAGGGTTTGCTGTTCAACCGGACTGAGAGTGAGCCAAAACTCAGACCACAGGGCAACAGTGCTGTCCTGNATTAGCACATTATTTTTTTAGGAATAAAGATAGAATAATTAATTTGCCATTTACTCTGAAAAGCTGCTATGTTGAAATTCAAATGGTAATCCCATAAAGGCACTGAGAGATTGAGAGATCTGATAATACAGATAATCTGATTTATAGATAGATTTTCTTTTTCTTTGAAAACAAAAGTCATGNAATATTGCCATTGGTATTGTTGATTGATTGTATTACACAGTCCAACCTCCATCAGCAAACAAATGTCCAGTCTTAGTATGGGATCAAGGTATCTACCTGCTTGCAGCCTCGAAGTTCAGTGTTTGTGATGGATAAACACCTAAATAGAGTGATATTTTCCCAAACAAGGAGGTTTTATTTTAAAGTTTGAAAAGTGAGTCAAGATATATGGGCTCATATTTCCAGTTTCTGTTAAAGTCTCAAATCCCACACAATCTGTTCTCCTCAAGGCATCACAGATCTTTTGTTTCCTAATGCACCTGAGAAGGAAAAAGGTGTACTAGTAAAAATTATAGTATGCTGCAGGAGGAGCAAACCAAACTTTTCTACTGTTCCAAAAGCCTGCATTTAATTTGCATTTTACTAACAGACCCTGGCAATAGCTGCAAAAAGGGGTTGTCGTCCATAAAAGTATGCAAGCCTTTAATTACAATACTGCATACTATAAAAATACTAAAGTATTACAGCAACCAACAAGGAAAAAATGAGGCTTGCAGGAGGGAGCAAATAACATGGAGTCAAAAATAAAATTAAAAAACTATATCTTTCTTCTTCTGATCTACATTTCTAATCTGTCTTGGGGTTTTCCTATGAATTAGAACTATGTTAGGAAACAGTGAGCTACTTTAAGATATGAAAACAAACGTGATCTGAAAACCATGCCTTTTGAGCAATTGGTTTTCATTAATTGTTCCCTTCTTTAAGTTTCCAAGCAAGGAGTGAAAAAATATATATCTAGGCAGAAAGTCAAAATTCCTTTAAAATGTGGACTGGAGGGGGTTTTTTTGTTTTGTTTTTTTTTAATTTTGTTTTAATTTATTGCGAGTCAGCTCCAGGAGGTAATTACAGCCAGTTTTTTGTATTATTTTTGACATTGAGCCTAAAATTTAAACTGAATCCCATGAAGGATTTGACATCTGTAACACACAGTCAAAATGATGGTCTTTTCCTGCAGTAGGTTATGACGCTGGAAGCCCTGTGAGAAACAAATTTTCTAAGAGGGTTTGCTGTTCAACCGGACTGAGAGTGAGCCAAAACTCAGACCACAGGGCAACAGTGCTGTCCTGGAATGAGGGCAGGTGGCTAGAGGGAAACTGGTGGGATAAATGTTTCCGTGTGGCCATGAACTAATTTAAGAAACAACAACATTGACTCTGATCTTGAGTGTCTGTGTGTTCAGATGTGCAGGTTGACAGAGCCCAGATTAGACATTCGATAGCACAGGCCCCTCTGTAAAAATAATAATAACCAAAAAAAGAAAAAAAAAAGGTTCCTGAGATCTGCTCAGCTAAAGCTGTAAAAGAGTCCTTTTCATTAAGCTGTAAAATGGGTGTATTTATGATCAAACAATGGTGATGGGTAAACAAATCTTAAATAGGAAAATATTGTAAGAACTGGGTTATTAGTAATGATTCCTTTTCCAGATTCAGAAACTCCCTCACTCTTAGGAACACCACTAAGTCAAAGGCACCTTACCCAGAGGATCACCTTCCCTCTCAAAAAATCCTCTACCTATAACTTACTTTTCTAAGTTCAGTTAATACCAAGACCATACTTGGGATTGTGATTACACAGGAGAAAAGGCTGCTTTTTGAGAACAAGCCAGAACAAGCATCTTCCAGGGAAGCAGTTTTGTTCTCCTCAACAGGCCACTTGGAGAGATTGCTGCAAAAGAATTCGGTCTACTGTAGTCAGCAGGAGACCCAGCTAGTCTGCTCCTCTTTGGCAACTCAGCAGGAACAAAGAGGCAAAAATACTGTTGGTTGTTCAGATCTGTGTAGTGTGAAATGTAGGTTGCCATTCTCGGCCCATCTGCCTGCTGACATCACCATCACCTCTCACAAGGGCCCTCATGAGATGTGGGCCAAGCTGTGGCATCACAAGAGCACAGGATGGTGATTCATATGCCCTATGTCAGGTGGTGAAATGTGTCCCTTCCTCCTTTGAAATACTAATTTTTCTTCATGGCTATAGGTACAAATATGCTTAAACACCTATAAGGTAGAGGAATGAGTTCCACCCTTATACTGTTGTCTCAAACATTTACTTTTCTCTGCCCTACATGTTGCCAGAAGCTTCAGCCTGCAATGTGAACTAGATTACCCGTCCTTACTTTAAAGGTTCAACTTGACTGAAGCTTATTCCATAGAACTTTTCTCTAGTAATGTAAAATATGAATATATCCATACCTTAAATCTTCAAAGGTCACATCTGTCTATTTCTTTTGCCAGCCTGGCAAATTTCTGCCTGTGTAAGGGTGCTTACCTGGGACACAACACAAAAGTAGAGCCAAAAATTATCTTTACCTGACAAAGCCAAGTTGAGAGCCAGTTTCATGCTTCTGCTTCTCCACACTCAGCTCTCAAACAAATGCCTTGGCATCTTTGTCTCCCCAGTCTATGGAATCATAGAAAAGTTTAGGCTGGAATGGACCTCTAAAGGCCATTTAGCCCAACTGCCCTGCAATGAGCAGAGATACCCTGGACCAGACCAGGCTACTGAGAGTTCCATTCACCCTGTCTTAGTATGTTTCTGGATCTGCATCCTCAGGCAGATTTGGGGTGTGAGCCATGGCCACAGAGAAGGCAAGAAGCACTGAAGTGTTGCTGCAATGGAAAGTGCCATCTCAGTTTTGCCATCTTCTCATCCTGTGCCTCAGCATGGGGCAGAAATACAGCAGAGAGGGACAGATTGTATTTGTGGGTGCCTGGGAAACCTCAGCAAGGCTGTGTGCCCTTTTAAATATGAGCAGTTTGCAGGATTTTCAGCTTCTCATATAACACACAGGAAATTGTCTGGAAACATGTCATCAGATCAAAACACTGTGCTCAATGAGGCTTGATCTTCAATCACAGGTCATCCAGGTGAGGCTTTTAAATGATGGCTAACTATTAAAAAAAAGTATTTCAGAGAATTCAGGCGATCTCTACAATCTGGGAGGTAAAGGGGAAGAAGAAAAATCTATATTCAGTTCCCTGAAAAAAAGTGTTCCTCCTCATAACCATCTCAAAAAGATTATTGTCTTCATTTTATTTAATTATTCCATACAAAGCAATTAAAAGAGAATAATCATCTAGTTCAGTGATGATAAATGTTTCAAGTGAGAATTCAAAGGAGATTAATAAAGGCACCACCAGTCCACATAATTGCTATTAGGATCCCTACATGTCTAATTTTTGTTGTATTTTTATTGTTTCCTGGAAAATAATTGGTTTTTTCCCTTCTCAAGAAGCTCTGCTGCAACTCTGTCATTTCTGGAGACTTTTCAGCACATGCCAGGCTACTACTCAGATGTTCTGAACGTAAGAAATTACTGTCTAATGAGGACTGTGGAAGTGCTGAGTCCAAACTCTAATCCATTAGTAACACCTGTACCAAATTCAGAGCAGCTGCAAGGAGCAGACTTTTCTCCATGTTAATGATTACTTTGAGAACCTTCTTGTAAATAGGTAGATTTGACCTTCAGAGTGGGTTTTGAATGGGTGAGATGACCAGTGCTGACTGCTCATTCTCTTTTATGACCAGGACAAGTGTTGCCAATACATTGGCTTTGTGCTAAACACAGTAGTTCTGCCCAACTATGCCTATTTCCATCTTAAAGCATACAAATGCAAGAAATGTAACAAAGCTGAGAGCATCATCTTTCCCATGATGTCCCTCCATGTGGAAGTATAGCTGTGAGGGAAGGCAGGAAACCCAAGGTTTATGGATATGTGAATACATCCTTTTACTTCTTATTCACAGCACACACAAACTTTGCAAGATAGGCCGGAATATTTTTGAACATCACCAAGGAAGTCTGTAGAATAATTCAAATTTGGATATCTTCCTAAGGGAAAGATGCATGTTCATAGAATCTTTGACGCTGGAAAAGACCTCTGAAATCAAGTCCAGATGTCATATTGCACTGGGGGAGGACATTGCAGATTCAAAAGTCCTGCTTTGGGACCCAAGGAAGCCAAGTTCTAGCAGATTTTCACTTCCAGCATGTGGAATGGTTTTGGACAAGCAGCTCTCCACATTCCAAATGCATTTCCTCATTTGCAAATGCTGATGGATAATTGAAATTTAAGATGTAGTGATTGACATCAGTATGTAGGACAGTGACACAATATTTGTGAATATACAGAAGGACTTAAAGTCAATTTAGTTTGCATGTTGTCATAACATCCAATAAAGGGAGACAGTGCTATTATCATCCAGGAAAAGTGTATTAGAACTGAAACTGAATGTAATAAATAAATAAATAAATAAGAATAATTTTGGAAGTAAAATGGAAACCATTCAGAAAAACTGATGTTTTCCAAAAGTTGTGCCTACTATATGAGAACCCACATACCCAAAATCCAGTTCTTTCATGAAAATTCTTGGTCTATACTGCCCCATACTGGTTCTACTGGCCTAAGTGAGCCTACAGTTAGTTTTCGAACCAGCGGGTCCCTTATATTTCAAGGCAATTGTGCAGGATTTGTATGTGCTCCTTCCCAACTGCACTTTCTGAAAATTCATCTTCCACCTCAAAGCCCCATTTCATTGCATTTCCCTGTCATTCCACTTCATGTTTGCTTAGTAATTACAGGACACAATTTTCCAGTGATCAGACCAAACTGCATTAATATGTGCCTGTGTGCGGCTCAGTGTGAAAGAACCTTCTTTCAGCCCTTTGGGAGCTCATTATTATACAATCTTTGTGTTTTTATTAGCCAGACTTATGATTTGTGTGGTAAGGTGGACTGACAATACTGTTTCACATACATCAAAGGCTGAAATGCACTTTAACAAGAGCCAGCAGGTTACACACAAGCCCCAAAACACTTGTTATAGGTGTGACTTGCCCAAACCAAACTAGGCAGTGAGTGTTGGCAGAAATTATTCCAGCTCTCTGCAGCAGTAATAGCACATGTAAAATGGGAATTATTTATCTTTTTTAAAAAGTACACTTCTAAAACATCACTTAATGCAAGATCTTGGTCCAGCACAGCTCATTTTTGGCTCTGCCTTTATTGAGAGAAATAAGGTGTGTTTGATGGTTTATACAGTCTCCCCACAAATCTCAATTATTCAGCCTCTTTCTATGTTTAGTCTACCAATGAAAAGCCTTAGAGTTTTTAAATTTGTCTTCTTAATTATTTTCAGAATACAGGAGCAAAATGGAAAGATGAAATTCTCTGCATGCAATTAACAAGGAAGGGAAGGAAGAGAGTTTTTTCAGTCTTCTAAGCCTTCTTAAGCACACTAATTATAAACATTTTTATTGGGCTTTCACTCTGTGTTATTTTTTCTTATTTACTTGCTGAGCATCACAGAAAAGATCTCAATCTTTTTATTCAAAGGGCAACTCACATGTAGTCTTCCTCAAAGTCTATCTCAAGGGAACCTAAATTTAAGAAAATGTATCATAAGTTTCCCTTAATTACCAGTGAGATAGGTTTTTTTTCCTCTGCTTTGGATAATTTATGGGGAACAGAGACTTTTGGTTTGATGATTTTGCCATCCAGTGAGTCAGTACTGGGCTGTTGTGAGGCAAAGCTCCCACTGACTTCAGTGCAAACAGATTCTGTAAATTGCACGTCTCCATTCCTTACCTGTACAAGGTGTGATCTAATCCCACCATAGTCAGAGATAGTCTTTCAAAATGGGTTTAAAACAACGCCTTTAAGGCACAAGCACATTTTCAATTAGTCTGAATCGAAATGGTGGTGGAATTTCTTTGAGGAAAGACAACGTTTCTTGGCTAAGGCCTATAATCCATAGTGGGTCTGAGAAATGTTGGTTGTAAGAAGGAACAGGACCATTGAGCTTGGTGGGAATTGAGACTGCTGTTGTGCAGCATTTTTCAAATTAATTAAAGAGAAGCATTTTTAATGACAATTTGTCTTAAAAAAGTAAAAGCAGTTTTAAAGAAACCCAGGTGCTTTTTCAAAGATCCCCATCAATAGTCCCACCCATCAAAGATACTAGATATTCTGATACTACCTATCTAGTATCTCAGTTCCTGTTTGATATGAGTCAATATCATCTGATCCTCATTTAAACCAAAGCAAAATACTTTGGCCCTGATAAGATGTTCCTGACAGAAATTTAACGAGAACAAACACATTCCAGGCAAATAAAAAAAAAAAAAATAAGTTCCCACTTTTCCACTGAATAACTACTCCATCGGATACTCAGAACCACCTCTACTACTAGAAGCCAGACAGAGTCAGTCAACATCCCACATGTCGAAGCCCAGCCCACCTTGATGACAAATTTGTTAAAAAAATTAGATGAATCTTAGTTAAGCCATTTGTGCCTTCAGTAGGTTCCTGATGCAGTGTGCTGGTGAAGGATGGAAATCCTAGACTGGCCTTGGGCACTGGGAAGCATCGTATTGCCTTCCTTTCATCTCAGCATTCTAATTCTGCATGTCGAAGAAAAGCAACCAATAATATTTATCAAGGTCAATTTTTGCATTATTTGCTCAACTTCAAAACATAAAAAAGTTCTTTGAACAAAGGCATGGAGTGACAGGACAAGGAGGAGTGACTTCCCACTGACAGAGAGTAGGGTTAGATGGGATACTGGGAAAAAATTCTAGGCTGTGAGGGTGAGGAGGCCCTTGCACAGGTTGGGCAGAGAAGCTGTGGCTGCCCCATCCCTGAAAGTGTCCAAGGCCAGGTTGGATGGGGCTTGGAGCAACCTGGGACAGTAAAAGGTGTCCCTGGCCTCGGCAGGAGGGTTGGAATGAGATGACATTTAGGGTCTCTTCCACCTCAAAATATTCCATGATTCCATGATTCTGTGATGTAGCCATATAATCAATGGGATAATAGTCACCACCCTGAAGTCAGTGTAGTCTGGGATTATGAATGAAGTGACAGACATCCTCTCCCACTGCCCAGGTTGGCAAGCTCAGCTGAGGAGGAATGGGCAGGGCTGCAGTCAGGGGATGACTGTCTGCATGAGCTGAAGGTTCAGCTTGTGAAACACCCTTGGTGAAGAAGAGACACTTTGTTGAAGTGCCTTGGGATTAACATGTCAATTAGGGTGAAAGAATAAATGTGGTTGCAAAACATAGCCATAGAGCCTTAGAATGGTTTGATTTGGAAGGGACCTTAAGGCTCATCTAGTTCCAGTCCCCTGCCACCCATGGGCAAAGCTGCCACCCACTAGTGCAAGGTGTCCATGCTCCATGACAGGAGGTGGAATGACATGATCCTGAAGGTCATTCAGTTTCTGCTTCCCAGCAGACCAGGTTGCCCAAAGCCACACCCCACACTTGCTGCTATTATCCTTCCCAGCCTACATTTCTGGAATGAGGACCAGGTTGCAAATTCTGTTCCAATAGTTACAACAGCATATGCCTGAGATTGCTTGTCCCTGACCTCCATAAGTTAGGACCACCCCTAAAACATGTACAGTAACCTTCTCATTTGCCTTTTTTTGAAGACATCACAAAGCTAGTTTTGTACTTTTTGTAGACTCTTGGACCTCAGTCACTCTATTTGGCCAATAATCCTCTGTGACACAAAACCTGTCCTTCCTAAGCTGTGATTCTTGCTTGCAGCTCTGGATATGCTGAAAGTTGTGCTCTGTGGTGTGATGGCTTTAGCTCAACTGCAGATGACTCGGTTTGATGCAAGAATTGCTGGGTGATATTTTATGACTTGTGTTATACAGAAGGTCAGGCTAGATGATCATAATGGCTTTAAAATTCATTAATCTGTGTGCAGAAATATCTGTGAAAGGATTAAATAGAAGTCCCAACATTTATTCTACATGACAAGAAAATTGGATTCAAACATAGGTCTTCAAAGCTGAAACATAAACATTGAGTTACCAACTCCAAAGTTTGAAAGGTCACACAAGTAAAACTTGCCACTGAATGAGACTGAATAAATGTTCTTTTCTTCAAAATTTGAAGGCACTTTCCTTTTAAATTAAAAAAAAAAAAAAAACTAAAAAATTTCCANNNNAATAAAAAAAAAAAAAAAAAACTAAAAAAGTTCCATTTGAAAGAAACTTACATTTAAAAAATTGAATTACATTACAAAGATTATGGTCAAATATTTCATATCTATCTAAGAGAATTTTTGACTAAGCCAGAGACATATATTTTTTCACTTTGAAGAATTTTTTTTTAAGATTTCAAGATTTTTCTCTCTATCTTGGATTTGTTTTTCTCAATATCATAAAAATATTCATGGGCTAAGGAAATCACTCCCCTTTGAGCACTATCAGCTGTGAAAACTTGGCCTTGTGATTTGAAATTTCAAAACATCCATGCTGTTTGATGCATACTGAGTCCAGACACAGAGAAATCAATCTGTATAACTCTGCCTACCTTGGTAGCTGCAATGTACTATACAGTCTTTGTTAAATATTTAATAATTAGCTGTGGTTTAATAATGTGTGTCTGAAGAAATGTTGAAGGCTGGGAGTGGATAATGAAAGAATGTTGTGTCCTGAAACAAATGCCATGAGTTATTATACACTGTGATGTAGTGGTTTCTCCACTTAGAAAATTGAGTGACTTTGCCACTTGGGGGGAAATAGGCAATTGTGTCTAGCAGACATCTGTTTTTGTAACCTCGTGTTTCTCAGGGAGAATCCATTTAGAGACCTGAGCAACACCCTGTATGGTAATCCCAGGCCCTAAAAACTTTAGTGAAAAGAGTTTCCTTCACAATGTTCCTGTTTCCACTGAATAAAAGAATCTTTTATTTTAACCAGTAACAGAATTAAGGAAGAGTTTTGTGCAGGCATGTGTGTTGCTCTTGACATACAGATCATCATATTAACATACAGAAAGGTGTCTTGTACACTTCGAGTCCAGGTATACCCTACTCTTTTGCCCAGTATGTGGGGGGTTTTCCCATTTTTTAAGTCGCTTAGGTCCATGGCCTGTTAAAAACAGTGTCATCCATGATGGTGAAGACCTCTTTGCACAATGGCACCTATTAAATTTTGTTCAGTGGGAGTGTTTTACAGCCAGAGTTGGTTTCTCCTCTTGGCTAAGGGTACAGTCTCAAAGTTAGAGAGGCTGGGATATGTGTGGCTCTAACACCATGGCTGTTCCAGCTTTATGGAAAACCTTTCTCTGTGCCTGATGCTGCTGTGTGTAAAGCAAACCTAGCAACACCTCACCATCCAAAGGGGAGTGACTTCTCTGATCTTTGTAAAAGGCTGTGTGCATATGACATGAAAGACTGTAAGGGGATGGAAGAGAAGATAAACAAATAAATTAGTAAGATCAGATGAAACAAACAACACAGCGTGAGGAATTTCCTCTTCAAGTCAACTCTGTGCTAGCTGTGATTTCTACAGAAACCAAGGAAAAGATGGTTTCAGGTGTCAGGATGCTGAAGTCTCTGGGTTTGTTGTAGGACTCAAATGTCACCAGAGAATACAGAGCAACCTTTTGCTCAGTTGCATCATATGCTCAAAAGAAGTCAGGCTCTTACCCTAAGAGCTTTCAGTCCTCACAGGACTGGATGCTCTTCACAAAATTCTGAAGCCCTTATGACTTCAGTGGCAGAGGGAAACCTATTTTTAATTACTACTTTGCAGTGTATCTGGCCCCCGTTTCAGGTGTACTCTGAAAGGTGAAGGTGCCTTTTCTTTGGCAGAAACTTTCTTTACAGGCCAAAAAAGAAACCATTTGCTCATAGGAGAGGACACACTGGTTTTCCTCAAAAGGCAGGATGTGCAAGGTAGAGAGGATGCACAGAAGTGTTTGCTGCTTACCAGATTCTGTGTTGCTCTTCCCCTGCTGGTTTGTCAGATGACCTGGACAATTTTTGTTGTTTCAAAGGACACATTTCTTTGGCTCCTCTTTCATAGCACTGCCAACTGTGTTGTTATTTCTTGATTAATTTATTTATAAGGAATAACAAATTGATGTTTCAAATGAGTATCTTGTGACCAGCCATAGGCAATTTTGACCTTGGAAGAGTAATTTTTGCATATAATGGCGTACATTTTGTATGAGTAGATTTAAGTTCATACTGATTAGCAAACATCTTTTAAATAGATCTGCTTTTTTTTATAACCTAGTAAAATGTGAATTATCTCCCTTAATCTCGTGGGATAAAGACCCTGCTCTAACTTCCAGTGAAAAAAGGAACTGGTGCCCCTTGACTCCACTGTGTGACCTTCTGGGTGCGACAAGGAGGTCTGCAACTTGTCCAATAACTGAACAGGCTCCTCCAGCTTTGGTGTGTAAAAGAATATATGGAAGAATAACAAAGTCAAGGACAATCCCAGCCTTCCCTTAGCAGTAAAGACCAGTGGAATCACTCAGCTAAGGGCATCATAGTGTGTCTAATGACCATGCAGATCTGAAAAAGTATCTCCAAGCAAATCAGTAAAATAGATGTGGAACCACACACTCATTTGTACCCATATAGGAAAAAAAATAAAACTGTACCAATAGACATACAGGTGTAAAATGGTAAAATATGTTTATAATAAACATTAAAAGGCATATATATACATATAAAAATAGAAATAAAGGCATGCCTCATACAGTTACTATAGATCATATTGAATTGTTATCTAATACAGTATGTCTGAAACAGCCTTAGAAAACATATAGCTAATCAACTTTTTTAATATCCAGACAAAAAATTATCACTTTCACACAGGCATAAATACAGAAAAGTCACTCCAGATCTCCATTTACACCTGTGCAGATAGGTTCCAAATCCAACTCAAGGAAGACAAGTCCCATTCCTTGACCTCTCTCTCTAACCCCCTTCTGCACTCACTAGTGTATGACTCCCATTGGTATTAGTGGCAGTCACAGACACGTGCAAAGGGGAGAACTCACCTGTGAAAAAATCATCAGCATGTAGGTGAACACACCACTCATATGTTACAATCTTTACACCAACTTCCTGTAAAATTCTCTATCAATTTTAAGGTTTAACTGTTTATTTCCAAAGCATTCATCAGCTATGGCCAAATATATAGGACAGGTCTTTTGTCACTCTTCCGTCCTGAGAGTCAGAACCCACAGGGTCCTTCAGTCTGTCCAGGGAGCAATCTCAGGTCTTTCTTGGAGTTAAGATTTTCTAGCAGTTATATGGTGTTATTGGGAGAGTCATGTCAGAGCTATTTCTGAAGCGCTTTCTTTTGTGACGTGTAAGAACAAAGCAACATAAATGCATTTTGATAGGTTTAGTCCTCATTATACTCAAGTATTCTGTGACTTCAGGCTGAAATATGATTGGAAGTGGCATCATTGAGGTACTGTCAAAGTTATAGATGCTAAAATCTCATAAAGTTCTTCCAGGTCAGTAATCTACAGGTCAGTCGAATGTTATTCCTTTCACTGCATTTTCTAGTGCTTGATCTAACCTAGCTTGAAGGTGATGCAAGAAATGCTTTCCAGCTTTATGTCTGTAAGGAAAAACTGCATCCCACAATATATGTCTTATCCCTTTGAATTTTTCCCTGATACCCATCTTATATTTTCCTTTGCTTATTTCCATCCATTAAGGAATATAATTCAAAAATTTCAGCCTTCCATTCAGGAGAATGGCAATAGTCAGCCCTATGTGAATAATGTGTTGGAAATAAATGTAGCCTGTTTAGAGAGACTTATTTGCTGAGACATGAAGTTCAGGGAGGTGAATTCAGAAGCAGTCTGTAATTCCTTCAAAATCAAGATTCAAAATAATATTTTTTAATTATTTTTTTTAAATGCTCTTGAATATGGAAGTGGCTCTGAGTGTTTA
>VXBX01005582.1:178113-192058 GCA_013400415.1 Scytalopus superciliaris
TCTTTAAAAGTCTTTTTCCTTTGAATTTATTTTTCCTTTTTTTTTTTTTTTTTTGGAGTCATTCAATGCTGTAAATTAAACTGCTTGAGTTGGCTTTGTGTTTTTTTGCATACACAGCAAGGATAACTACACATCAAATTTATGAGCATCATGCACAGGTTGCTATGACAACCCTCCAGCCGCTGTACACCAAATAACCTTGTCATGTGAACGTTTATCACAAGCACATCAAGTACAGGGTTGCTTGGTATGGTTCTTTGGCTAAACAGCAGGATTTTTTTTTCCTGAATAATAATTGGTCATGGCCTTTTCTGCTATGAGTCAAAGTTAATAAACTTCTGGATTTGAAATTAACCATCAACAGGACATAATCTGAGCATCATTTTTCATAGCTGTGGTGCTTGGCGAGAAGGAACTTTGCAAGGGGCACTGGTCCCTTCTCAGGAAAACTCTGTTATTTTATTGCCATTATAACCTCACAAAACCCATATATAAAATGACAGGCTGTGTCTGTGTGTGCATAGAACATATTATTACACTGTAAATGAAATGCGACTTTTAACTATCAAATCATTTGTGGGAAATAAAGCTTACTTTTCTTCTTCTTTTTTTTCCTTGGTTTTTTTTTTTCCCCTTCTTTTTTTTTTTCCCCTTCTTAAGGAGCTTCTAAAGCCAGAGCCACATTCTAATTCTTCACACCCACTTTTAGTTATATTTTTAGGGGAAATTTGCAGTCTGCACACCTGGTCCTTTTTTGTGCATTTAAACTCCTCCCTGTGCACCCGCATGTTAAAGAAAATGCAGGAATTTAGCTATGTTTCTAATTTATCGTTTCAGAGGGTAAGATTAGTATGTGTGAGGGATTAGTGAGCTGTGTAAATTACTCTAGTAATTTTTATACAATAGTTACATCATAGGTAAACTCCAGCTCATGCATGAGTAAGTATAATGTTATTTATTTGTTCCAGAAGAAATAATATCTTAGGCTGTAGGTACAGAAATTTTCAGAAAGCTTCCATCTCTAGTGTAGCCCTCATATTTAATGGCTCAACAGAGCTTTTATAACCACATTTTCTTAAATGACCAAGTGAGTAAAGAGCTTTGTAAGTGAGTTTAAACAATAGCAACAGCAGAGTAAGCAAATATCGGCAATGATCTCTCTTTCTTCTCCTAATGGGTAGGATTAGTTGAAATAATGTATGGTCTTGCCCATATGTGTGTTTTTTAAATGAGGTTTCATTGTTCTATAAGTTTTCACAGCCACCACACCCAAATCAAAACTTGCTCAACTTGTTGGCTTGAAATGGAAATAGACAGCATGTCTTTAGCTCGTGTTAAATGTTTGTTGTAGAATGAGTTGCACTCTTCCCCACAGATTCCTGTTTTTACCCATAGCTTTATCCTCCCTCTCAAGGGAAGACAGGGTGACTAGCTGAGATGTAGACGTACAAATTGCAGATGGCAATATTCAATCAGATGTATTGCTGATTCAACCAGATTTTGCTGGTTGACTTCAAATCTAGATCAAGTGCTCTCCGGGAAATGTTTTGGTCAAGCACAAGGTATTTGTCTTAACCTAGGCAGAACAAGGCAGTATTTTCTGCCTTTCAAATATGCAAAATGTCAGATTAGGTGACTTAATCTCACAGATATACTGCATAGATCTCTGTTTACATTTTAACTCTCCTGGGATGTATGTTTATGCATACAATTTCTCAACATTAACTGTGAACTGTGCAATTCCCTGTGAAAAGTGTCTTCCTCTTCACAGCTACTCACAAAACACTGGCTGAAAAGATAGACTGGATTTCATGCAAAAATGCGTGTATCTTTTGGAGTATTTTTAGTCTTCTCCAACAGCCTACATGGGGCGTTGCTAAATTCTTTGGTTAATATTTGCACAGACCTTAGGGGAATTAGATGTACAACTTGTCTTCTATTGGGATCATTAACTTTCATACATGCCTTCCTTTCAAATACTGAGAATTGTCTTTATTAACAATCAGATTAAGAGAAAAAAAATCAGCTAATATCACCAAAGACAGATTGTATTTATTGAGCAAATCAATATGTGTAGGGAGAAAATTACATGATTATTTGATTTTATAAGGATGTTGATTTCTGAGTTCCAATTCTGCTGTATGTGCAGTAGTCATAAAGATACAATTAATGTGCAAAACTGAGGTTGAAGATGAATCTATCTGGAGTCAGCTGTGTATCAAACACCTTTGGTTTATTATACTGCTCCAGCTTCTGGTGGAAGAGATGAGTCATCCACTGTAGCTTCTTATTTGGTCTTTACCTTTTCATCACCCTGTGGTTCTAACAGGCAAAGGAGTTGTTCAAACATGGAATCGCTTGCTGGAGGTAGACTGGAATTAAGTTCTTTACTGTTGAATGCATTCACAGAAGCTGATGAAGGACTGTTTCTAGTGCAGCAGTCATTGCTCATGCACTCTGTTTCTTCAGAAACTGTCTAAGAGGACTCTAAGGCATCTGTGGCTTATACAGAAGATCCAGCTATGGAAGAGGGCTTCTGCTGTGTGAAAAAAGTGAAGAGAAGACTACAGTTTAGATGATTACCTAAAATATGCTTATTTGAAACTTCAGGCTATATTGTATGGAAACGATATATATTCTTTTTCTTCTGCCTGTCTAGCTTTTTCTGTGGTAGTTTTTGCAATTGCAAAAACATTAAGTCCCATAATAATATTTTTTCCTTAAAGTCAAAGGATTTTTCTCTTTAACAGAATTCCTACCTGTCCACTCTGACCTAGTATATCTCAGAAATAAAGAAGTAAAGTGTTTCACACTGGTGAGGCCCTGGCATAGGTTGCCCAAAAAGTTGTGGCTGCCCCACCCCTGGAAGTGTCCAAGGCCAGGTTGGACAGGGCTTGGAGCAACCTGGGGTAGTGGAAGGTGTCCCTGCCCATGACAGGCGGTGGGAACGAGATGAGCTTTAAGGTGACTTCCAACCCAACCCATTCTATAATCCTATAATTATATGATTCTATGAAAGTGTGCTTTTTTGTGTACAAATGGCAAGAAAAAAACACCAGCAGCAATTTTACCCCTGTGGCTTTTTTGATGAGAATAGAAATTAAGCTAATTTTGATGATGTTTTTCTGATTGTGATGAGTAGCATCTGGACATGAAAGCAATTCACTTTCTGTTCCCAGGACAAATGGAAAAAAATGTCATAACACTGCAATGCTGCATGGCTTTCCTCCATTATTATCAGATAAATCCTTCCAACATGCACTTTTATATTCTAATACCATCAAATCCAGACTCTAGACTAAGCTTAGAAACCATTTCTTTCCAAAGGAGAAGGGTTGAACTATTTTTGTAGACTCAGATGACTCCATACTTTGCTGATATTACTGAGGCTTTTTTCAGATAGTCAAAAGACTCTTGAGTTAGCTACAAAATAATCTAATTTTTTATGTTTGCTTGATGAGTATTAGGTACAGATTGTTCTATGGCACTTTTACAAAAACATTGAAACTTCTTGAACATCTTGTGCCAAGGTCAGTGTCTGTAGGTCAGCCTGTGGAAAAATATTCTTTGGGACTCCCATATGCAGCTGTCATGATCCATAATCAGTCCACTTGGCTAACAAGAAGTCAGCAGCCTTCAGAAAGTTGTGCAGAATCTTAAAGTCAAAAAACTCACAGAATTTTCAAGATTTTCTACAATTTCCACTGAAAAGCTTATTAAGTGTGCTGACCACATGGGAGAGAAGTGCTATTTTCCCAGGGAAATTTACACTTAAATTCTTAGCCATGTTACAAAATTACTGGATTTTTACAATGTCAACTTTTTCTTGATTGTTCTGCCATTTATGTGTTGCATCACCGCATCCTTCTTGAAAACTGGTTGTTTGCACTGGCAGGTAGAGCTCTAAAGGAACTGTGTGAAAGACAATTCTCTGGAAGTTTCTGGCAACTTCTCTTAAGAAAAGGGGTTTGAATAGATGTTATGACTCAAAAAAAAGCTAAAAGCGCATAATTAAAACTGAACAGAAGACTCAAAATCAAGAAATGTTAATAAGTAGAATGCATCATAAGTAGTTCACCATATTGCAATGCTTAGACAGTGACCAAATTTTAAGGGAAAGTATTACACTGAGAAAGCAAACTGAGATTTAGAAGCAAAAAGTATTTATTTGAAGCTATTTTTTTGTACACGTAATTCATTCTATACCTTATTTTATAGAGTTTTGATTTATAGGAAGATTTTTCAAAGACTACAAATTTCTAGTTAGTTTTAACTGAATGAAAAACTTACTTAAATGAAAAGACTCTTTAAAAAAATGAATTAAAAACCTATTTTAAAAAAATAATGTTTTCCAATCTGAGGTAAAATGGAGCTATACACTTTCTGAAATGAATCCAAATCCTTGGAAGACACAGTCATCTTCTAGTTTATTACTAGACTTGTAAGATTCTTTCTCCATCTACCTTTGTGAAGCATAGCCCAGGTAGGAGCTATTTTCAGACAGCAAAGGTGCCACACAGATTAAAATTGAGATAATGAACACAAAAGCACAACTCTGACAGGAGCTTTTCCTGAGCTTGGGAAAGAGCACCGTGGTCACCTTGTGAAGGCAGTTATTTGTGTATAAATACGGTGTTACCTTACAGTCCTCCAGGGAATTTCACCATCAAAAAACTAGAGAAGAAGCTGACCCTTTCATGGCTTACTGAGAGTACTAGAGAACCAGAGATAGTTTCCTAGAAGAGCATGTAGAAGAGGCTGACACTGCAAAAAAAAAAAAGCTTGGGGAGAGGGGGATAGAGAGCAAAGTGTACTGAGGCTGTGATGGTAACTTTATCCTCAGAGTTCCATTCCTTGATGGAAAACTGATGTTATAGGATGTCACACTCTGTATATTCTCAATTTAATTGGGTAAAAGAATAATTAGTTCTTCTGTCAAAATTGCCAAAGAATGTATGTAAAATATTAGACTTCTCCTTGTGGTAGGCACAAGGCATGGTTTTCAGTAAAAAGGACAAGGCTGGAAGCAAAAGCCTCCAGAAAAGCATGTAACAGAGTCTCAACAAAACAGACAAAATGTCCAAATGTCATTAACTATTTCCCATGATGTGCAATGCATACATTCATGGACATACATAGACTATAGCCCTTTCCTCCCGCTTATGACTCCTACACTCCTACCCTCACCAAAGAATCCACTTCCCAGTTGCTCCTCATAAACTGGAAAGAAAAACTTATCCATGAGTATTAAAATGACCTGAGAAAATTTCAAAAGGGTGAATAAAAATTAGTATCTCTCTTCCAATGAATTTCAGTAGAAATTTGTCACTTTATCATCCTTTATGCATTCAAGAAACTTTTCAATAATTTTTGAATTCCACTTTTTAATCTTGGTCATGGTTAACTACATTACTCGAACAGTCTCTCTCATTCTTACCAATGTGAATACACTGTGTAGCACAAGAAGGAACTGATTTTAGGGTGTTCCTTATGGAAGATAAAAGGCTGATGGATGTGTCCATTCTGTGATTCACTTCCTTGCTGATTTCCATGCATCCCTTATGGATGTTTCCCAGCTGAAGATTGCCATTGAGTTTTTACTGCTGGCAGCTACAGCTAATCTGTGAAATATGTAACTATCATTGGATCCAATAGGATAGGGGAAGGCCTAAACCAAACCACTACAGTAACTCAAGCTGGGGCTTAGTCTTCCAAGACCTTCACCAAAGAATAGGGCAGGTGGAGGAAGAGAAAGTCCAAAAACTGATGAAAGGACCTGGGTACTCCCTCCCTGTTCAAACTTTCCCATAGCACCATGAGAAATTTCCCTGCGCCTTTCCCAGATCTGGCAGGTGTTTCCTATGGGGAGCAGATGGAATAATGACTGAAAGGCAAGAATAGGTGTCCAGAGATATCTCAGTTGAAGGAGAAATGCTTTAAGAGAAAGCAAGTTGTCATCATATTGTGACCTTTGCCAGTTCTTGTTAGAACTATTTGGAAACTTGTCAAGTAACAAACTTATTTCCCATTGGAAAGACTGATTTATCAAGACTGAATTGTGTGGACTGGAAGGACAGTTTCCTGGAGGGTTTGGTGGTAGAGAGATGAGAATATAATCTCTTTTTTGATATTATCTTGACAATGGAAGATTTTCTCAAAGGAGCTGTACCACGAGAATGTGAGAAGGGGTGAAAGTAAGAGGGACAGATAGCAATGTTACTAGAAAGCTGTAAGATACAGATTTGTTTGACTCCTGAAAAAGGAAACCTATTCTGTTCTCTGTATTTGCAAATTTGTGTACCTCTTTACAAAGGGTGAAGTATGAGAATCACTGTATCTTAGAGCCAGAGAGACCTCCAGATACCATGGGTCACCAGTGGCTCTGTTCATTGCAGTTTTGTACTGAGCTACCTAATTTACAATAATTACCTGTTTTATTAAAATCAAGAGTGGTTTATTTGCTCTCAGTTGCCTCATCAGTGATCAAGAACATGTCATAGCTTTTTGCAAGACCTCAGGGGAATCCATTCTCATAAACTCAGAGGAAAGAAAGTTGCCTTCACCTCAAATACAGTAAAAAGCAGATTTTGGATACTGACTCATTTAGCCACACAAGCCCTGAATGGTTTTGGATGTTGGTTTTGAGTCACATTGACTCTGTCTGTTCTAGACAGAAGTTCAACCCACTGCAGGAGGTCAAAACCGCAACAAACACAAAAACATCTCAGACATGAAAGTTTGCAAAGTTGTCGAGGGGAAAAAAAAAAAAAAAAGAGAATGCCTGCATATGGGTTTAGGCACCAAACTACTTAAAACAAATATCTTAATCCAATGGAAGTTGTCTGCTTCACAAATCTGAAGGCACCAGATTGTTTCCACTGTGGTGTAGGGAAAGGTTCTTCTTAAGCCTTGACATTATGAAAAATGAACTTTTAAAGTGTATTTCCTCATCTAAAGCAAAAAACTCGTTGAATACATCAGTCTTCCTTTCACCTTTGCTTTTTTTAAAATTTGTCTGCCTCTTATCCCACATTTAAATTGAACACAATGGAGTATGCAGGTTGATTTTATAACATTGCTGATCCAAATAGCTTCACTTCTCGTATAGGGAAACTACTTTTTCAATCTGTGTAACCATTGGAAAGTCTTCACATCTCTGTGTATGGATTCCTTCATTTTGTTAAAACACAGCATTTCAGTTTAATTCAGTATTTTTGGTAGATCCAAAGAATTTCAGAGATAAAAGCTGCTTGTGACACTTTTCTGTTCATGCAAACCTTTTAGGATTTTTGTTACCACAGTGAGACCCACTGTTCTGCTATCCCAATAACTGCTTATGAGATCTTAAGCATTTTCTGCACTCCACTTCTCTTGGAGCAATGGTAGAGGAAGGAGTATTTGCAGTGAGGTGACTGAGAGACACAGAAACTCCTGCAGATTTTCCTTCAATTCCGTTAATCTTGCCTGGGAAAAACCCACACAAGTACTGAATGTTCTGAACTTAGCACAGATTTGATGGTGGGTTGACTTATGTTGAAGAGTGTATTCCTTGGTGTAGGAAACAATAAATCCACAACCTCTTTCATGCCTCACTCCAATATTGCCTAAATGGCAGCAGATTTCTCAAGCTGTTGATGATGTGAGTCATTCCTTCACCAAGCACAGATTTATATTTCAGAAGTACAAGTTCCTGTGTTCTCTGAACTCAGTGACCTGCAGGATCCCAATCAAGGATGCGTATCACCACCACCAGTGGCTGTGCATCAGTTTGTAACATTGTGATTGGCCTTTTTTCAGCTCTCTACAATTACAGCAGTGAGGCAGAGCCCGTACACAAGCCATCTGATTCTTCCTTGTATCACTAATGATCTGGCAGCAGCATGCATTTTGGGGTTTTATTCTCTCCCATAACCAAGTGAGGCTTTTGTCAATGGACTTTGTCAGTCAGGTGACTAACATCCTTATGGACAAGTTGGCATGGAAGATAGCAATGTTGTTATTTATCTACATTACTCCCAAGATTCTTTAAAAGGCTGCTTTAAAACAAACAGAATGAGTGTTGCCTTGCTTTCCAGCAGCTTTTTAATCTATCCAAGTTAGAGGGGATGGGAGTTTGATCCCAGAAAACAGCAAAGGAATAGAAGGATGGTTTCCCATACTGTTGTTCTTGAAGTTGTGTAGTAAGATCAGTTGGCTGTTGATGGCTAAAAGCTGGAGGATGAATCTATGAACACTGATTGTTCAGGGCAGAAATAGCAAGTCCAGAGCAGTGCATAGGGTTTATTTCTTAAAGCCTTTTAAATTTTATAGCTAAATTATGTTCTAATAAAATTAAATATGCGATAATGTAGTGTTCTTAATTGTAGTCTTCAGAGTAAATCCTGCCCTTTCTAAAGAAGTATCTCTTTGATACAGAAATGATTAATGAAGAATTATAATTTAGAAGAGACCATCATAGCCATCTAATCTGATGTGCATAACACCAGACTGCAAAGCCTTGCTAGCTATGTCTGCGCCAAGCACTTAATTGAGTTTAAATAATAGTTTATCTTTAGCTCATTTTCAAGTGACAGAAAGTCTTCCATATACCCAGTTAAACTGTTTCAATGGTTAATTATCTCCACAGTGAGAAATGTACTCCTCATTCCTACTCCGAGTTCACAATAGCTTTGTTTCAGACTACCAAATCTCATTAAGCTTAGCTCTTCCTAATTAAAGAATTGTCTGTTTTCTAACATCTCTGCCTAACATAGATATTTGTAGACTGTGACCAATTCGCCTCTTAATATACTCCTAGATAAACTGGATAAATTGTACTTCTCAAATCTCTCATAGTGAGACAGGTTTTTCCTGCTTTAAGTCATGCTTGTAATTCTTTCTCTGAATGCTTTCTGATTCATGCGCACCCTCTTTTGAAATGTGGAAACCTCCACTGGGATACCATCTTCCAAACCAAGGAACACTGTTTCCCTTTATTTGATAATTCCCCCTCTGAGGTGTTCAGGGTTGCATATGGCCTCTTAGTGACAACATTGGGTTGACACCTACATGCAGTGGAGAAACAACATGACCACAGTCTTTGACCTGCTTCTTTTGTGGTGTCCCTATATCCTTCTGTTCCAGAATACAGTCATCCTAGCAAAACTTTCCCTACTATAATACTAACAGAGGGCAGGGTTAGATTATATAGTTTTGAAGACATTTTTTTATTTGGAAGGTAATGAGGTCTGGTATAGGATGCTCAGAGACGCTGTTGCTGCCACATCCTTGGAAGTGTTCAAGGCCAGACTGGACAGGAGTTGGAGCAACCTGGTCTAGGGGAAGGTGTCCCTGCCCATGGCAAGGGCTGGAACTGGATGGTCTTTAATGTCCCTTCCAACTCAAATCATCCCAAGGTTCTACGATACTGCATTCCTGAGTGTTCGTCTTATGTCATTTTCTGGGCTCTAGATCTGCAGAAACTTGCAATCAAATATTGCCTTTGGAATTATCCCTTTTTTATGTAGAGGGCTGTGCCCCAGGGATGCCAGTTATGCCCTGAAACACATTGTCCTGACTCATTTCCCAGTCAGAATGTCAGACAGGCACTTGGACACACTTGAGAATTCACAGATAGTGATCTTCCCTCCTTTGAGGCCACCTCTCAGTGCAGCCCTTCCAAAAACAGTGCTCCCACAGAGCACACTGCAATGTTGTGATACACTACCTAGCTCTCAAAAACTTTCCGTTCACCAGACACCAATTGCAAGCGGCAGGTGGTAGGTTCAGTAATGTAAGCCACCTTCTGATTTCTTCCTTTTCTCCCTGAAGAGATCACTCTCCCCAGGAAAAATACTTTGTGAGAGCTGAGTATTTACTGCTCTTACAAGATCCAATTGACTGACCCTGTTTACATGTCCCTTCTCATACCCATTTATCGGGCAAATTTCTCAAATTCTGTTGTGAGAGAATAAAGTCATCTGTTCCACTTGAATGTACAATTGTTGAAAATCTGCAAAAATGAACACAGCAGTGGACAAAAGAAAGGGTGAAAAGAGAACTGAGGCCCAGAACACTTCATGAAAGCCCTCTACCACTTAGTGTCATTACTAACTCTACAACCTGAGGCAATTTATTAAGAGTTTGAAAAAGCGGCTTAAAAAGCTGGATGTGGAGATTTCCATTAGAAATGGATGACTACTTTAAAGGTTGCAATTGGTTTCTAAAGAACAGGCTAGATGGAAATTGTGAGAGGTGAATAGCTACTGAAATCTCTGGGCTGGGGGAGGGGAAGCAAATTGCCACCTACTTGAAATAAATAGCTCTTCTAAAATAATGGGGTTTAAACTTTGAAATTGTTTTGTTCTGTGACATACAGAAGCATGTATTTAGAGATATTTTCAACTTCTCCAAACAGGCAACATTTGTGCGGAAAATAATTTCCACATAAAAGCATGATAATGTAATTACTCTATCTAGTATTTTCTACCTTTTGATGCCCTATTCATAACAGTCTTTCATGTTTTTCAGCAGTTTTAGCTATCCATATGAATTCTACCTGTGCTACAAGACAAAGAGGATTCTAATAGGAATTGAATCACTCCTCACTCTTTCCAATAACTTTTCCTTTAAATTGATGTGATGAACCCTTGCCAGAAATCAAAAAGGTTATGGTTGCTAATATTATGAATGATAGTTCAGCTGATACTGATTTATCCCAACAGCAGGATTTTTAAGCAGAAGGTGAAGAAAGTGGTTTTTTGCTCTTATACAGGCCATTTTAGGGTAGAAGTTTATTCTTTTGGGGTGTAGGGAACAATATTTTCTGTATACTCATGCTTACTCCTTATACTTGAGTCTCACAGACCTTGGCTGCTTGCATGGTATGTGTGCTGGTTTAAAGGTAAACTGGTGGGAGAAACAAGCCCAACTCAAGTGAGATTACAAGTCAGAGGTACAATTTACTAAAAAGATCACAATAAATATGATGGTACAGAGAAAAATCAGTGTTAACCCACAGAACCCAGAGGTATAACCCAGCACTCTGAGGCACGAAGAGAATGGTATTCATTGGCCCCTGTGCTGAGTGCCATGTGATCCCCCTGAGTGCAAAGTGAAAGGAAAGCAAAACCTGTTGGTGAGGATGATAGTCACAGTCTGGCCAAGAGTGGCAGTCACAGTCCTGTTGAGGTTCTGGTCCTCCTCTGGATCCGACAAGTGGTACCAGAATTCCCCAGACCCCAAGATTAGATATGCTCAGGTTCAGGTGGGAACGCCCAGTACCTCCCCCAGGACAGGAAGTTTCACTATGGGTGATTTAACACTGTGAGTCATGGGATATTTTTGGAATCTTTCATGGTCTAGGTCATTTCAGCTGCCTATTGTGCCAGTCCCTAATGGCCCATGAGCAGACATGACCTCTCCAGCTGGGTGTGAAGGTGCTGATGTCTCCCCTGAGGGGAATTTTCATGGCTGAGTCATTGGTGTAAAGACAGAAACATTCCCAAGCCTCACAGGGTTCTTTAACACTGAGTTTGTGTAGGCTGAGGTGCCAGGTGTGCCCTGGGCAGCTGCTGCAAACAGTCCATTATTAACAGTTCATCAGAAATGGTATAGAGCGTGTAGAATACACAGGTTTGGTTGCAACCACACAGTGATAAACTGGTTCTGGTCATTGTAACTATCAGTTCCCTGGAGTCTACATTTCCCACCCAACCCAAGCCAAAATGTTCAGTGAAATCAAAACGTTGCCAAGGCACATTTCATGACCTTGAAACATTTTCCAGAACTCTCTAAAATCATAAAACCATGGAATCATTAAGGTTGGAGAAGTCCTCTAAGACCATCGAGTCCATCTATTAACCTAACACTGCCAGATCCAACATTTTTTGAACACTTGCAGGGGCAGTTCTTCTGGAAAATGCTTGACCAGCTTAAGTACACATATTGTCCTCAGATTACTGAGTAGTTCCCAATCTCCTTTCTTACTAAGTGACATAAATCCTGCCAGCTCAGACCTATGGTCTCAGCAGTAAAACATCAATACCCTCATCACTGAGAGTATGTAGGTCTGTGTTAAAGTGGCTGAACATGAGATTTTGGGTTGTGGAACAGAAGTGTGGGAACCATTCTCCTCCCTGCTTGTCAGATAATTGCTTAGAAAGAATAAAGAATGAGCTAAGGGAAGGCTATTTGATATTGGCCAATTTTTTATTTTTTTTTTCACAACTCCAACCAAATCCATACCCTCAATAAAAATTTCCAGTCAGCTTGAAGGCTGAGGACAGGGTGGTATGATTAGCTATGTTTAACTTATTTGAGTTCCTAGTGATACCAATGTTCCACAGGATCATTTAATATGTCCCTGTTACACCTCATTTTCAGCACCTTTAAGTGATTTTTGATCCTGCTTGTACAGTTGCACTATGTTCATCTAAGTACAGATGGAAGAAAGTGGAAAAGAGGACATAAACTGACGTGTTAAAATTAAGTGTGTAGCCACTGTAAGCTTCTCTTTGTTAATGGTGACAGGAAGTGAGCAGGTGCTCTTGCTCTGTTGATTCAGAAATTAGATTACTTCTCTAACTGAAAAGTGAATTCTGGCTAAATATCTTCAAATAGCTGCTATTCAAACCAAGGGAACACCAGAGAGAGCAGCTGTTGGCACGCGCTTGGAAGGATTTGCTCATGAAAAATAGGGTACCTAACTTCTCCCTAGAACCACCTCAATGCCTCAACAACTCCTCCAAACAAGTTTAATCTATAAATTTTTGTTTTCAACTTTCTTTTCTTTTCATCACCCTAGAACAAATCCATCAAACATGAGGCACAATTTCAATAGCAAACAAATAAAAATACCATTGGAATCCAGACATTCTGGTGGATATACTATTAATTTAGCTAAATCAATAGGAAAAGAGGCCAAAAAAAGCAAGACTACTCAGAGTGATACATCCTGATGAAGATGGAGACAGGCAATGAAGAAATCATAGCAAGCCAAAATATCACTGACTGGTGACAAAAAAGCCTCATACCTCCATAAAGAATTCTTGTTTTCCTGGGGTTTATTTTCCTGGAAGGTTTAGCAAAATATAATCCTTTACCCTAAGCGTGTGAACATTGCCATGCAATCATTGTTGCCTTTCTTTTTCCACTCAGTCCTTTTACTGAAATAGACTGAACCTGATGAGTGGAAAGCACAATTTTAAAACCTTTATTTATTTTTTTCCCCCACACTCAGCAATAAAAGGATGCTGGGGAGGTAATCTGTGTGTCTGAGGTTGTAAAGAGCTGAAATATCATTTATAGCAGCACTTAAATCATCTAGAGATTGCAGAAGGAAAAGGATAAATCTGCAGAGCTACACTAGGAGGAAAAAGAACAAATCCTACCTCTACTACCACATGCCCTTCACAATATGGACAGACTTTCTGTGTCTGAGCTGAATAATCAATCCCACTTTTTTTCCATTCACATTCTTAGTCATAATTTTCATAAAATTCTCTTTTCCTAACTGATGATATAAGAGGAATTTTTGCTGGATAAAATATGAAAGTCATGCATGATTACAATAGTCACAGCTTTGCAATTTGCTCCTTGAAAACCCAAACGTTTGGTCTGTTTTGCAACTCTTCCTCTAGAAAGAAGTGTGAACCTTGCTTTGAGTGCCACTCTTTGTTCCCACTGGCCCTGGAAACACGACTGTATATTGAAAAAGTGGTTGAGAATTTTGGGACTTCCAAAGAAAATTCTACTTTCTGAAGCTGAGACTGTTCTTTTTCAATATTTCTTCAGTCTCCAAATGGATTTTTGCTGTGAAAGGTAAAACCCACTCAAGACCACTAGACAGGAACCATATGATCAGCTGGAAGAAACCACTGCTTTAATATCTGGAATTCAGTTTTTGGTCCAAAAAAACATAGTATTGAATTAGAAGGAAAGCCAGGGAAGTCAAAAAAAAAAAAAA
>VXBX01005582.1:209598-232690 GCA_013400415.1 Scytalopus superciliaris
GAGCCAAACTTCCACTGCAGTGAGTGAAGTCAAGGCAGGGGTAGACTGCACAGGTGTGCACAGGGAATGGTGGTAAATGCAGAATAGCTGATATAGAGGAGGAAAATGGCAATGCCCACTTTTCCAGAACTCTGTCTCCATAGACATTCACAGTGCAGGTTAATTCTACCTTCTGTCTGCCTTCACCACACTGCACATCAAATTAGTTGTTNCCCTGAAACATGAAGTCTTACATTCCTTCATCATTCTGGATGTTCCTGTTGCTCATGCAGATCTTACTAACTTCTTGGCCCAATGACATCTTGCGGTGAGGAGTCCCATAACCCGGTGCCAGAATTTCAACCTCTCCTTGGTTTTGAATTTCTTGCCTTTCCATTTATCGAGGGGTTTATGTTTCTAGTTGTTTTGCATAAATGTACATAGTTCATGGTTTATTTTTGGTTTTCATCTTTGTGTGTGTCCCAGAACTAGATGCTGAACCTCTTCAGTATCGAAAGGTTTTGTAGGATAGACTAAATGTCTCTATTCATCTGACAACCAAGGTGTGAAAGGCATGAGTTCAAGTCTTTCTCTGTACAAGAAACAATCATTTTACTTCTCACAGAACACCTTGAATTGAAGGGACCCACAAGGATCATTGATGTCCCACTCCTGTGTCTTTATCTCAGCTGTGTCATATCTTTAAGGGTGGACAGAGTTCCCATGCACAGCAACTCCAGACTTTCTTGTTTCCCTTTGCATAAAGTAATGATAGTTCAGATTGTTCAAAAGAGGAAATTTAGAGCAGTTATTTCAACATATTGCCCAAAGGCACTTTAGTAGTGGGGTGGATGGGATGGCACAAAACCAAAACCAGAATGAAATTACATACCTCAGGAGCCTGACTTTCTCCTCCTGTTACTGGAGACCTTGTAGTTTGTGCGCAAAGATGCAAACAGAAATGCTTAGGCAATGCAAACACCACAGCGGGATCTAACCACAGTCTGACTACCAAAGAGGATTTATCAAAATGAGAGATGCAGGCTCTTCTCCGAGTGGAATCACTAGATACAGGAAAGCAAATATCCATTGGATATAAAGAAATCTTTTTCACTCGGAGCATGCTTATACATGAAAACAGTTATGCAGTTCTCTTTCCTCAGAGATTTTCAGGTCTCAGCTGAACAAGGCCCCAAGGTACAGGATCTAACTTTAAAGCATAACTTCCTCTGAGCAAGGGGTTGCACAGATGACTTTCAGAGGTTCCATTCCAGCCTGAACTATTCTATAAATTTGCAACACCGTATGATGCCTATCTGGGATTAAACTACCTGAAGTATGTCCAGGGTACAAAATGCTATCTAGGATTCAAATATTTAGAGCTCCAACTCAGGCCTTTAGCTTCAATACCAAACTTCTCAGGAGAATTAAATGTTTCAGAGGAAAAAAAAAGAAATTTGATTTTAGGAAGATTTTTTCCTCCCACAAACATTGTCCAATGCTAATTAAATTCTGTGAACTACAGTCACTGCTCAATGATGAACCTGCTGCCATGATAGCCTGACAGTTATTTGGATTTATGACTGTAGAGAAATTTAAAGCTGAGGAGAGATCAAATCAAGCTAAGTAAAAGAAAGAAAAAACCCCAACAAACTAACATTGTCGTTTGACTACAAATTTAAACCACCAGAAGAAAGAGCTAAGATTTTATGAGTTTGATTATTCCAGCAAGTGCTGATCAGAAGCAATAGAGTAGTTTCATAATTACACCTGTATCTCCTCTACTTTTCATCAGAAAAGTGTGTTTTGACATTGATGGAAAACTCCTTCATGATAAGTAAGGGAGAGAAAAGATTTGGGGAATATCTTTTTTGTATAAAACCAAACTGAGATTTCCATGAATTATCAGTTACTGGATAATGCAGCATGGTTCAAAGATCTTAGATGCAGTACACAATGCAGCTCAGAGGTGCTAAGGATGTGTTAAATATACATAAGAAGAATATATCCACAGGGCAGCTCTGACTGAAGTCCTCTCAGCAGGGATGGTTAGTAGTGATTCCGGTTATGGAGCAGACTTGGGCAAGGGTATTCCCAGCATCTCTGTTTTATGCACCTTTGTACTCTCTGACCATACTCCTTAGTTTTAGGGTAGTTACTGATCTGCAAAACATGATGGCATGAGGGCATTTAATCCTGTTGTTCACTGGCAAAACAAGTTCAGGTCACTCTGTCCCTTGGAGACCTGGTGCAGAGCACTGCAGAGGGAAACACTGGTAATGAATGGATAGAGTGATGGTGTAATTACATCTGACATATGTTGTTATAAATCAAACCTGACAGAAGTCCCAGAATTATTTTACAAAGCTCTGTGCAGACTGGAATGCCCCAGTCTTTCAAGCAAAACATAAAACCAAAGTCCTGACCCTTCTTGTCTTTAATGAGACTACAACCATATTTTAAGTAACTGAGCTGTGAGGACTGTGAGGGCAAAGCATTTCCTGATCAAGGGCAGAAAGATATACATTAAAAACAGTGGGTATATTGAGGTTTAACCTCTCTTAAGGATGCAATACAGAGTTGTGATCATTATGTGTATAATGCTGGCACCTGAACTTATTTCTGTGCTCCCAGTAAAAAGAGAAGAATATATATAAAGAGGAAAATTACTATTATCTCAAAAATATGAAAATTATGTTTCTGGTTCTTCATGAAGGCTGTTCACATTCTGTGCTGAATTCTGAGAGTATAAAAGTCATAGACAGCAAGAGTGCCTGGAAGTCATATCATAGAATCATAGAATCACAGAAAAAAAGCCCTCTAAGATCATCTAGTCCAGCCAATCCAATAGTACTGCCAACTCCACCACTAAGACATGTCCCCAGATGCCACATCTACATGGCTTGTAAATCCCTCCAGCCACCACTGCTGTGGGTACCCTGTGCCAGGGCTGGACAACCCTTTCAGTGAAGAATTTTTCCTTCATATCCAATCTAAACCTCCCCTGGTGCAACTTAAGGCTATTTCCTCTCATCCTTGTTCCCCAGGAGCAGAGCCCAACCCACCTCTGACTCCCTCCTCCTGTCAGGGAGTTGCAGAGCCAGAAGGTCCCCCCTGAGCCTCCTTTTCTCCAGGCTGAGCCCCCCCAGCTCCCTCAGCCACTCCTGCTGCTCCAGCCCCTTCCCCAGCCCCGTTCCCTTCCCTGGACACGCTCCAGCCCCTCAGTGTCTCTCTTGTCTGAGGGGCCCAGAAACACCCTCAGGACTGGAGTCCCATTTCAGGCTCCTGATAACTCTTTCCACTCCCCTGAGGTTCCCCCAGTATGGGAATCCCCCTGTGCATGGCACTAATGTGCTCAGCTTCCAGTCATGTTGGTACTGGAGCTGTACCCCTTGGCGACTGGTCATGACCTCCTTCCTGCTCTGATTATCCCACAGTTTTGGTTGGAAACAGAACTATACAGTGTGTCCTGCTCTGAGGGCACTGTTGAGTTAGATGACCTCCAGAGGTCCCTTCCACAAAATTACTGCAAGATTCCATGATTCCCTCATAAACTGTTGTGTAATAGCAAGAAACATCCATCAGACTTGGCTGTAATCCAGTTCATGCTTCTTTTTTCCTAGTAAAGATTGAACTAAAGAATTATATAATTTTGCAATTAAAACAAGAATCTTTAATTAAATTGTGTTCTCTTGTTTCTCCCAAGACTACACAATCTTTGAATTCCCACTGACAATATTTCACACTGACACACCACAGGGGTTTATTCCTAGATTTTTTTTGTTTTTCTAGTTCTAAATGTTCCATGAGAAGAAAGGAGTGGCTTCAAAGTGAGACTTTCTGTGTTTCCTGAAGTTTTCATCTACTAAGATTTCAAAACACTTAGTATAAGTGAAAACAGGAAAGTCTAATGAAAAGATTTATAAAATCCATCCAACACTGAATTGCAGAATATTAGTACTGCACAAATTACAATCATTTCATCAGGATGTATATGCCCACCCCTTTAGCCATTTCATATATTTTGCCATAATGGCAAGAAAAGCTACAGCATCTTCTTGTATTTTATAGCAATTTTGTTGACAAAGCAAGGCAGTGGCTTACAAACTTTGCCTCCCTCTAGTTAAGTCACAAAGATCCATCTTATCATTTTCCTCTAAGGAACCAGTCATCTTACAGAGCTGGCAAGGGCTAAAGTTTTCACCAGGCTTGCCGGTGTAACAGCCTTACAAAGTACTCAGAATTGTGTATCAGTCAAAACAAACATATGCAAAAATTTACCATTTTAGCAGATGGAGTCAGAACAGCTCACTTGCATGCAGTAAAAACCTTAATATTTCCACAGCTGGCAAGTTTCCTGTAGTCAAAAGGATTGGAGCTTTTATTTTTTGAGACAGAAGACCTAAATCAAGCTTTAGTTCAGAAAACATTTTGTGTTTCAAATATCAAGGTGCTTTACAGATTTTGCCTGCTCAAAAGATATAACTTAAAAGTTTAAGCTAATTGGAGAGGGAAAGTATATACTTATTCTTCTGCCCCACATCCTGAAGCAAAGGCAGTGATATGGTAAAAGCTCAGTTTTGGCTTCTGTACCTTATTTTACAATCAGACTTTTCTTGACTGCTGCTCTATGGCCAGAGATCTCACCTCTTGCCTCTCCTGACCAATATAATTGTGTCAACAGAAGTCTGAAGTACAGAGGAGATCAACTTCTGAACTTTATTGTGCTGCTTCTGTGAAGTCCAGGGTAACAGGAGAGTGTGTTATGAAACCAGGCGATAATATTACACTGTTATGAGTCACTTAATATACACTGGTTTTGTCAAGAGCAAAAATCCTTTATCGGAAACAATGTCTGTTGGAAAGTTAACTATTTCTGATAGCAGGTTTTAAGATTAGAGTTGTCCATGAGGGAGCTAAAACCCTATCATAATGCTATGTAAATTGAAACATTTGTTCACACATTTCTTGACATCAGAACATTTTGAACCAAAAGAAACTTTGTCAGATCTTAAAACTGTTATGGAGTTGCACTAGTTCCAAGTGATACTTCGAAGGAAGGGATAATGCTTTTCCTACTCTGCGTGGCTTGAGGTAGAAAGTGACAAGAGGTTTGTAGCTGTGACTTTTGAGCTTTCGCCCTGACACTGAGGTCAATGAAGGATGTCCAGATCCTGTTCGGAATTAAAAGGAGTAAAGTGTGGAAATTTTACCCCACATCTGTGTTTTTGTCTGTCCTTAAACTACAAGATTCAGTTTTACTTCAGAATGGGGATGATACCACCTCTGTGCTGAAGAAGTCAAATGTCATGTTTTCTTCCCAATGGGATCTTCTTTTGAAGCAGACATAAACTGAAATTGCAAAAGTTGCCTTGAAATGGATCTGTCACTATCCAGTCCCCTCTTTTTTAGTATGACCTTCTTTTCAAGCACAGGAGTGGACTGGAAATCTTAGGTTCTCCTCCCAACACTTACCACAATGATTGGGTTTTTTTGCCTGCTGCAAAAAAAAGTCAAAATATGTTTCTATACCTTCTATGACTGGTAGAGCTTGGTGTTGTTCATAAGGCATTATGTAGTTTCCAGCTGTATGAGTTATTATTCAGAAGCAGCATTTCAAAGCAAAATTGCTTTCCCTTGTCCTTCTTCCCTGTTTCCTACAGGCTGCTGCTGTACTGCTGCTATGCTCTGTAAAATCTCTGCTAATACTGCTCTCTGGCTAAATAGAAAGGATTTATCCCACTGATTTCATGTTGAAATTCTAGTTGTAAGATTGCTTGATTAAAGTTTAGCCATATTCAGGCAAATAAGTGACCAGGTTTCACAAATACTCTATGGATATACTCTCATAGTCTAGATAGGGTAGTTAATTCTTCTAAAATATAGTAATCAGAGCAAAATCCAGATAAATCTCTGTGTTTACTTTATAATAGTCCAGAAGTGTTTAGGCTGATGCACCAGGTACTTTACACCACCTCTGCATGTGAGCAGTTTTGGCCCTTTATATGGATGGCAGCTTGTGAAAGCTTTGGAAATATCCATCTCCCCTCTCTATAGCAATCCAGCTGACACAATTACTGGGACTCATACATGGAGATTCAAAGCTCCCAATGGAGTCAAACCTTGCTTCTTTACTATCCCAGCCATCTAAGTCATGGTGCGCATGGTCTCAGCTATATAGGGAAGATGGTGCCTTTCATCCCAAACTACGTGGATGTAAATGGAACAAGCATCCAGGTCTGCTGTGTCATGTCTGCTTTATCTTCAGTAGTCATACTATACTCCTTTTTTCCCTCCCACTGTTTTCCGTCTAATTGGGGGAACATTAAAAACAAAACCACTAAGTCCAATTGATTTTAAATTTGTTCTTAGCAAAAGGAGGCTGAATGAAAAAAAAATTAAAAAGCAGAGAGTTGAGTCCTTGCTGAGTGCAGACCCTGCTGAACCAGGACCACCTGCCTTCATTCTAAATTCACTCTGGCCACTCCTGCTTTCCCACCACCTCTTACTAATAGTGCTAGATATCAGACACCTTCTTAAATTTCCACAGATCTCCTGTTACTTTTTGTTAAAGAAAGAACCCATTGATGCAGGCAGAATTTTTTCCCTCTGGCTAGATAACATAGAGCACAATGGTGAATGTCCACAGAGCACAGCACTGGCCTTGACAGAAAGCTGGTTCCTTGTACAATATTTTAACAAACATGCAAGGCAAAGAAAAACAAAACAAAACGAACTAAAAAGGACAGTTACCCTGTGAAATGAAAGCTCAATGATTTAAAAAGCAGCAGTGTGTGTGTGTGAGGGAAGAAGGAAGGCTGGGGGATGGGATGGCAGATTTCACCGGCCAGGCCAGGGGTAACAAAAAATTATCCTGATCCAATAGACCATGAGAAAGGATATTACTGGGGTATGAAAAAATTCTTTAGGGGGGACAGAATGTATTTTTTCTGCCCTTTCTCTAAAGCCCTGTTATTTTTCTTGTCTTTGCTTGCATCTGTTAAATGCTGGAATGTCTGCAGGGACGTTTTTAAAAGCTGCACAATGTCAATTAAATTTGCCGAGCAGTATATCTTTTTGGAGTACGTGTGACCTTTTCTGTTTGTCATTTCCTGGGCATCACACCAAGTGATCCTCTTAGGATGCTGGCTTTGTGAAGCAGGCCCACAGCAGCAGGACTGCAGGAACTGCAGGTTTCTGGGACCGCTGCCAACCTCCGGATAATTGCCATCAGCAGGAAAGAGCTAGAAAAGCTTGGCTGAGTCCATCTTTTACAGATAGATTGACCCCTTTCTGCCACTGCAGAATCACAGTCAGAGAGAAACACATACCCAAAAAGAGAGAGAAGGGAGGGGAGGAGGGGGAAAGACGAATGATTACAGCAGGAAGGCTACATCTGATCTGAACAGGGGAGATTTGGAGGTTACGCTCGTTGCTTCACCATCACCAATATTTATAACATCTTCTGTTTTAAGACAGACAAATCTGAGAATGAAGCTTCAGTGCTGAGTTCTGTTACAAAAAAACTGGTGTTTTTGTGAGAGCATATTCAGAGCTTCAAGGGAGGGGTGGGAAGGGTGGGAATTCAGTACCTTCATGCGACACATCTGCTGGGAAATAACAATTTGAACATATATGCAGCAATCAAGAGAGAGACTATGAATGCCTGCTGAAAGCCACTGCAGGTGCTTTCTAAGGGGATGGGGGGAACAGCAAAAAGAAAGAGAAAGGAGGCTGCATGTCCACAGTTCAGTAACTACACTGAGATGCTTTGCAAACCAGCAAGCATCACAATAGTAGTTTATGAAAGCTGGGAGTGGAAAGTAGTGCACTTAATATCCCTGAGTCCAGCAAGTGGCTGAGTGGGGTAAATGGTGGTGTCACAGTCAGGGAAGGATTTCAGCAACTGAGATTTCAGATGCATCACCTCCTCCACATGCTTGCTCACCTCAGTTACCTGCAGGGTCCAGCATCAGTGATGCTGGTAAATACCTGCAGTGACTGCAGCACAGGAGCCCACGACCTCAATGTGGGAATTTCCAGGCAGCCTACTGGGATCTCCACCCTGAGCCCGAGCTGCCTGCCCTGGTATATCTCAGTTGAGCTGGGACAGACAATTGTCGAAGTCTGCCTGACGTATCAAAACTGCCCCAGGCAAACCCAAACTGTAAGACACAAGAGCAGTTCTCTTTCCGCATGGGAAATAGAAAGAGATGAGCGGGTTATAGGGGTAAGCTGTTGTCCCTTCACTGTAATGTGACCTGATAGGTATGGGCACTGCAATACCTCCTCTCTTCCTCTGCTGCCTCTCTTCTCTCTGGGAGGAAAATCCTGTCACTCACTGAACTGTATTTCTCATGCAGAAAAGAGCAATTCTGAGCCACAAAAATTATGTATAAAGATATGTGTGAGCTCTAAAAATCAAGGTCTTTATGGAAAATAAAGCTTCTGGGACAAACTCTCTCTACTGTGTTTAGGTCAGTACAGTCTCGTATTAATATTAAGATGTTTGGTGCTATGAAGGATGTAACACCCAAATTCATTCACTAGCAATGCTTCTTTTTCTCTTTCCTCACCCATGATCTATCTCTCAGTTGCCAACATAAATAATACTCAGGTTACAGTAATGTCCTGTGGCTCCAAACCGGGGGAACTTCACTGCATAAGGTGCTGAGCAAACATGTATGGAGGCATAATCCTGTCAGATGTTATCCAGGTCATATAATCTGTAGCTATACTCCTCCCTGCAGAGAACACACTCAGCTCGGCAAATGCTTGGCCTGCTTCTGTATGTGACACTGAATGTCAGTGAGTGACATCTCACAGATGATACTTTATTGGTAGAGCAGGTGCTGGTGGCAAGAACTATATTTATACAGCAGAGGTCTAAAAATGGCTCTGTGCTTAACAGGTCTCAGCCACTTCCAGATCAGATCTGAGTCTTTTGTAAGACCTTTTTTCCCTTTCTTCATTGCTCACAGACTCTCACCAGACTGAGAAAGCCAAGGGGTGCTGCCCCAGATTCCCAGCAGAAAATATGGCATACAGAGTCCGTATTCTTTACAGGAAAGTAGATGCTCATGTCAGGGGAGTTTCCAGATCCACACATCACAGGGCAATCTTTTTTGCAGAAAAGAAGGTAAAGTCTGTAATATCAGCACTGAAGCAGCTTCCAATTGTCACAGCCCCCGAGCTCAAATAGTCAAGAGCAGATGAACATTGTGCATTTTTGGCATGTCACCCCTCTGTGATAACACTGCCTATACAGGCCCAGTCCAGTGGAAAATGTGAGATAACCTCTCTCAGACTGGCAGGAGTAAGTGCTTGTGTGCAGTGTTCCCTGGAGGATAGCTGGACTACCTTGGGGTCACTTCTTTGTTTGCCCTTGTGCTGCCACATTTTCTGTCATAAGCACCCTAAGCTGTCAAAGCAGTTTGCACTCCAGGCAACAGGGATGTTTCTGGGGGCCAGAGGGTGATTTGGATCTGTTCAAATGATGTACAGCCACAAGCACACCATCTGCAATGTTTGGGATTTGATGACTGACCCTAAAACTGCACTTTTGTATTAAGGTCTTTCCAGCTATTAACCTCCAACACCATGTGCAGAGGTTGAGTATGGATTTACACAAAGAACATCCTAGACAAGGCAGAGAAGTAGTTGAGGCACTTTAGTTTGTGCCCAGGGTGCAAGTTTGAATTTTTTCCTGGAGGTAGTCTCCGTTTGATCCACCTGTGGATATGTGCTTGGTGCAAGAAAAGGTGATGAGATACTGGTCTAGTGGCCAAAAAAAAGGGTACTTTTTACTCAAGTTAAATTGAAAAGTATTTGCAGACCTCAGCTTGTAACCTGCTATTTAATTATACTTTCCACATGTTGCTTAGAGTAATCCTAGTCTGGGTGTGGTCCATGGTAAATATAAGGGAGCAAACTTTAAACTGATGTCTGGAAACCCATTTGTGCCTTCCTCAGAAACTAAACAAGAGGGGTTTTCAAATTTTTTTCAAGAAACTGTATTGTGACTTCAGGACCTGTCAGCATCAACAAAGTCATTCACTCCTGTGGGCAACACAATAAAAGAAAAACACCTCTATATTTTATTTTGTTTCTATTTGCCACCTCCACTTGAATGATTTGAATAGTCTCACTAAAATCAGGAGGACAGCTCCTGGGCATAGAGAGAGGCACAGGATGGAGGGCTTTACCAAATCACCCTCCAGCACCGGATGCTGGGAGACACGGTGTTGGTAGCTGCTGGCAGCTGACCTAAAGAAGTTAAGCTTAGCAGTAAAAGGAGCCCCCAGCCTCTGCAGCTCAGCTTCCTTTCCTCTCTTTAGCACAAAATATTTTAAAAGAAACTGAGACCAGCAGCTTTTCCCAAGCCAACAAAAACAAAAGCACTTGCAGCATGGTGAAGTGCAGCATGCCTGCCTAATTCCAGGATGCTGTGCTAGGGAATCAGAGGAAAGGAATGGATGGCTGATAAACAGCAACTGAAAGGTGGACACAGAGGCAATAGCACCGTGGCTAAGGTTCAAACCCAGAGCAATGAGGCATCCACAAGAACTATTGCAATTGTCTACAGTGGAGAAATGTAATTTGTGGTTTCCAAAGGCAGCCTAGCTCCTTAAAATAAAATAAAAAATGTAAAGACCAAATAGTTCTGTTAGTTAACTGGCCAGCAAATGGCTGTCCATGAGCCAGCCTATATAATGTTGATAAAAATCCACAGGTCAGGCAAGTTCCACTAGATGGGTTTGATCAAGGACTAGTGCATCTTTAGGAATGTGAGTCAACTGGAAACAGATGTTTTCATTCTATGGTGGTGTAGAAACAAAAGTCCCTCCCCTCTGCCCTCTCTCTGTCTCCTTTTGATCTTCAGATATACTTTTAGACCTTTTTTCAGCTAATTTTATTTGTATGTGTTAAAGTAGTCCTGCTGTAGACTCCTCAACTGGAGGGAGAAAAAAAAAAGAGAGAAAATGCCAACAGATTAGCGCACAAATAGTTAAGTCACATACAAACCTACCATCAACAAACTCACCATCAACAAACTCCTCTCAGAACACTTCCTCCCTCAGTGGAAATCCCGACCTCACCCACAAGTCCTTCCCAAAAACAATGCAGTTGGCACTGTGTTCTGCTTGTGTTAAGAAATTTTGGTTGTTCCAGAACAAGAAAGAGGGGAAAAAAGCCCTGAGCCCTTTGGATAAAGTGGCTTTTTTGGAGCTCTGTTACTGTCAACAAAGGGGGACTCAAAAAGAGGAACTCAGTTTAGACGCTTTAGTTACACTCCACTGCAGCAGGCAAGTCTGTCAGAGAGTCCATACCTGAGGAAAGTAAAACTCACCCGGGATTGTTTTCTTTTTTGCATTATTTAGGAGAAAAAGACACATATCTTCCTCCACTCCTGCAAATCTCTGTCAGGTTCCTCTCTACAAAACCGTCCAGACAAGCACCACCAGCCAACCCTGTAGCCCTTCCTGCTCTGGTCCTCCTCCTGGGCTGGGTGTCAAATAAAACACTCTCCCAGGATGGTTTCTGCTGACACACCCAATCTACCTGAAATACTGAATTACCCCCAGTGGTTCTACTTTAGTGCCCTTTTTGCAGCTAATTCCCCACAGTCACTGGTGCAGATCCACCAGTACTATCAATCTGCTCATATAACAGCCTTTGGTATTCAGAATGACAAGTTGTTAAAGGTTTTTTTCATCCAGATTCCTCCTTGCTGCTTGTGGTGTCATTATTTGTTTCACCAAAATAAGCTAATTAAAGATCATCTATTGTTTTCATTGTCCTACATCACCCTTCCACCTTTCTGCCTTTTCTTAATAATTCCCATACTCCCAAATCTAAAATGAGAAAGCTTTGGATTTCTTGAAAACAGTAAAAAAGTTTAAAACCATGTTTTCAGTCCCAGAGATGAGGGTCCCAACATCACGACTCACTTTGCAAGAGCTACACCATTAGCAATGATACCCACACCTTCCTTTCCAGCACAGAGGTTCCCTCTGTGCAAATGGTTGACCCAGTTCTTAGCTGAAAGTAGGTGCCTAGGTATACAAGGGAGCAGAGCAGCATTCATGGGTTTGGATTCTGCATATTTAGAGGCAGAGTTCAGTGAATATCCAGGAATACGGGATGCATCTTGTTGCACCTGTTACATTTTCTTGTTGTAAGTTATGGTGGTGCAAGACTTGTTCCTGGGCAGGAAAAATTAATAAAAGATACACTTCCTATTTGTATTTTTCCCACTTGAATGGAAATCTAGGAAGTAGAAGGCGGTGTGCTCAAGGTTAAGGAGTTCATACCATATTCATCTCATCTCAAAGTGTAGGGAGGTGTATGAAACCCCCCAGTAAGAAAGAGAAAAAGCCAGACCTAGACAGAGTATCAGGCTTCAGATGTAAAGAATTGGAAAATGCTTATTCTAAGCTCTGGCAGGAGTAATTAAGAGTTTGTCACCACTCTGACAGCCACTAACACTTACTGGGTTGAGTAAAGTCACATGTGGGACAATTTGTTTAAGAGCTCTTTTGTTAGTAAGAAGTGTTATTATGAAAAAGAGTTATAAGGCGTGCCTTATTCCCACAACTATCTCCATCCTTCTCCTCTTGTCCCCACTTGTGTCTGTTACCAATATCAAAACTTTGTCACAACCCTGGACACATCAAAGTTACCCATAGCTCTCACTCAAATTTACATCAAGCTTCAAGGTGACAAGAAAACCAGAAACAAAGCAAGTCATTTGTGATTTTTCAGCATAAGAGTCACACATGAAATCTCCTCTGTTTTGGGGTGCCAATTTTATCTCTCTTAAATAAGACAGATATGAATAAGTTACTATTTTATTCCTTCTTCTTGTCAGAACTTGGCTGATGGAGAAATAAATTAATTTATAAAGTAGTGAAATGTTTCTTTCATTCTGGGTCAAATACAAAGATCTAACTTTCTTCTCAGCTACCCAGGTACCTCTTTTTCTCATGCAATAAATGAATAAATTAAAAACCTACCTGTTACCTCACTCCCTTCCAAATTTCTCTTCAGCAAGGAGAGGCAAATAATGACCTACTGCAAAAGTGGGAAATAAATTATAGCCAAAATGGCAAAATCAAAATATTTCCCCTCTGAACATGTTGTTTTTCACTCTGTATGTTTTGGCAGCCTAACCCTCTGAAAACACCAACCTGAATTCTCTGCACTCAACAGAGCAGCCCAAGGATAAGCCCTCCAGTAAATCCTATGTGACTGAAGACATAGGAGCCTGACTGTGAGTAAAAACATTTTAAATATGATTGCTATACCTATTTGTATACGAAGAGCCCTTTTGGAGCAAATAATTTCCTTGCAAACATCTGAATCCAATCACCTAAGCCTGGGAGCCCACATTCATGTAACACCATTGCTCTCCCCTCCGAATTGTCTGCCCTCTGACTCAAAAGAAAAGACTTTACCCTGTCCATCTATCATTTAAATGTTAATGAGCTAAATGAATTCCATCTCACTTCTGAGCTTCAGAGTAAGCTCGGGTTTATTTATTCATTTAAAGGCACGGGAACCAGTTTGACATTGCTGAGCATGTCCCAGATTTATGGAAAATAAAACTGTACTAATCTAGTGCGTTTATTAGCTTTTCTGTCGGATACCTCCATGAGTATTCAGAGATGTGAGTTTGCCCTGCAGTTCTGTTCTGACTGGAACAGCATCTCCTGAAATGTAAATGTTATCTTAAGGTCATATGCTGATGAAAACCCCTGTTTTGCCAAAGTCTAATTTCTTGGTCATTTGACAAAGCAGCTGCTGTGCAGTTATAGGGCACAAAGAAAGCTATGAAAGATGGATAAGTTACATGCTTGATTTTACATATATTATACTGCTTCTAAAGACAAAAATTGCAATGGATGGTTATTTTTTCTGATTCAGTAAATAAAAAAACCCTCTCACAAATATATACAGAGGAATGATATTTCTAAATGAAATTGTTCATCTAAACCTTATGCAGTCCTCTGAGTGTTTCTGTGAATGCATTTTAAAGGGTCAACACAAATATCCTAATATGTGATATAATTTATTTGTAGCATCATAGATTGGTATTGAGAAAAATTCCTGATTTGGAGGAGAATGAAGGTATTAGACAGTTGTAAATGTTACGTATGATAAGCTCTGCAGCTGATGTACATCAAAGAAAATAAAAATCACCAGGTTTAGGTAACCAACAGCTGGTGTCAGCTGGTACAGTACCACATCAGTGCCTCTAAGGTCTGTGAAGATTACTTTTTACCATCTGGAGGATATCTAGTTTTGATCAATGTCAGAAGTACAGTACTAGAGGCTTCTGCTGCTGCTTTGACAAACTAGGACAAATGCTCACTTGTGCAAGTGGGGAATATTCAGTGTGGACAAATACGATAATATGACATGTTTTAGGAGGTGGTGCTTCATAGCTCATCATTCCAGATTTTTTTAGTGTGTGAGAAAATGCTGACAGGGAAATCACACTGAAGGGATGTAAGTTTTGGGTTACACAAAGCTCCATGTCCAGGAAGAGCTGGAGCGTTCGAATTGTAGCCACGTTTGGTCTCCACATTTGAGTTCTGAGGAGTCAGTTCTGGGAGCAGAGATGTGCCTGAATGCTCAGTGCCTGGTGATGGATGGAGAGGGAAGTGTTGCCTGCACAGTGTTTGACCTTCATCTTGCAAGGATAAATGTCAAATATCCTCAGAAAAATATCAGCAGTGTTTTCTCTCACCAAAAATTCCTCTAATTCAGAAATAATTGGTACTTTGCAACAAAGAACTAAAAATCCCTGGAGTTTTCATTCCATCCCTTCCTCCTCTTCTGTTTTCTTTTCCTCTCTTTTTAGTTATGAAGTTCAGAGAGGTTCCAAGTGACAAAGACAATTTAGCATTTCAGATAAGACTGTACTTATGCAGCATATCTAGCATTCATTTACACATTAACCCTCTCATACCCAAAGATGTAGGAGAGTTGTCCAGCAAGAAATAACCACAAGTAAAAGGAAGCACTCATTTTCAGATAAGAAATAACCTCAAAAACAATAAGATTCATACAATATTCAAAGAAAAATATGTTTTTCTAAAAATTTACCTAGTAGGCTGGCAGTGGATCTCTCTCTCCTGATTACTGACAACTTTGACAGGTCACATCTCAAAATTTAGCTTCCAGATCAAGATCTGGGTTCAAAATAACCTTCTGGGTGTATCTTAAAGAGCAGGGAAAGCATTTTGTGTTTAATGATTGCATCACTCATTCCAGTCAGCTGCAGACAAGGAAGGATTTCCCTGCTTTGGGACAAATGAGATTTTGTCTGCTGGATTGGGTGGGACTTCATCTTTTCTCAAGGAAGTCTGCCCTGTTTGCTTGTGACTGCCACTAGTGTACTAAGAGACCTCAACAATAGCAGCTCACCTTGCTGTGTGCCTCAGTTGCCTAACAAAATATTGTTTACCTTCCTTATAGATGATTTATTTTTTGTTTACAAATGAAAATTATTTATTAATAATCAAGAACAAATACAGGCTGGCTGGAGAATGGGTTGAGTAGCCCTGGGATGGGGGGTTGATGGATGAGGAGCTTAGTATCACCTGACAGTGTCCACCTGCAGCCCAGAAACCCTCTGAGTGCTGGGCTAATCCCACAGGGTGGGCAGCAGGAGAGGGGGGGATTCTGCCCCTCTGCCCCCCCAGGTGAGACCCCACCTGCAGAGCTGCCTCCAGCTCTGGGGAACAACATCAGAAGCATGTGGAGATGTTGGAAAGAGCCCAGAAATCCAGAGGAGGCCATGAAGCTGTTCAGAGTGATGGAGCATCTCTCCCCCACAGCAGGGGGTTGTGCTAGATGATTTTTAAGGTCCCTGCCAGCCCCGATCATCACACGGCTCTGTGATTAATATCTTGCAGTTTCAGCTGTCAGCCCAGCCAGTTGACCTGCTGCAGTCTCCATGGGATGGGATTGCCTGCAGTTCTTTGTCTCAGTACAGACCTCTACCATGACGAGAACACACTGCACTTTGTGTGCCTCTTACAAAATTTAATTCACATGCTGAGGTTTCCTCCTCTTGCAATTTTCTTCCATGAATTAGCCAAGATATCTCTCTGTGACACATAATTCCTGTGAAATTACTTAAAAGAAGTAACTAGCTAACTAGCTAGCTAACTAAACAAGTAAACAAACAAATAAATAGGCTGGAATTCAATCCTGAACCCAAGTAACAGCCCAGCAGAAAATTCAGCACTAAAATATTTGTGTTGTAAACCTAAAATATTTGCAGTAAACCATGAACTAGGGGAAGGATTGATAAAATACGTTCTTCCACTCATGAAATACTATATCTTAACTGCAAAAACACAGCAAGACACACACTGAGCTAAAAGGGAATTATCAGTGTTGCATAGCACCTTCTCCTTGCTTAATGTAATTCCTCTTTAGACAGAGCACATTCCTTCTCGAGAGCTCCAGGTATGGAAAGGAATGGTCATCAAAGGAGTCTGGTAATGAAGTAAGGCTTATGTGCATTTTCTCTATGTACACAGGCTTTATGCCATCCTCATGGTCCCAAAACATCCTCTTAACATCCAGCTGACATTTAGGTGTAAAAAATAAAGAATATGGCACTCCTCACCATAGCTCTTGGATGTAATTGCTCTGTCCCTCCAGCATTCACTCTGGATCTGTTTGCATTACTATATAGGGCTCTGCTCTTACCATCCCCGAGATGTGAGGATTTTAAGACCAAAGGATCATCTTGCCTAGATCACCTGTGTCACAGGTTATTAAGTTTCACCCAACTGCTCCCAAGATTGATTGCAGGAATTGATGTCTAGTAAAAATTCACTTCCAGAGAGACATCCAACCTTGATTTTCCAGGAAGGGTGAAACAGAACACACTGCTTTCCTTAGCTGTTTGTTCTGGCTTGTGATCTTCCTCAGTCTAAATCACACTGGTCTGATGAAATCTAAATCACACTCTGTCTGATGAAAGAGCCCCTCTCCAAATATGTTCTTCTCTCCACACAAATATTTCCTCAGTAGTCAAATTACCTCTCCATCTTCTTCTTGTCCAAGTAGGCACTATGAGTTTGAAAGGCATCTTGTTCCTGTTCTCAGGAATTTTCTGCTGTCTTTGTCTGGTGCTTTTCTCAGATTTCTTCTTTTTTCTTTTTTTTTTTTTTAACATTCTTAATAGAAAGTGAACTAGGATACATGTATCATTACCATTTCACTCATCCTGATATTTTTGCACACCTAAATACCTATAGATTTAGATGCATCTCAGCTCTGCATGCTAATAGCCATATGAGCATTTATTCTGTAGTCATGTGGGCTGTGCTTTTAGGTAAGTTTAGATGACTAAAGCAAGTAAAGGAAATAGAGGTGGAAAGAAGTCAGAAGTGTGACATGTCAGAAAAATGGAATTAATCAGGGTCTTGCATAAGCATGAAGAGTGCAACAACCAATGAGGTAGGTAGACTTGCTTGCCTTACCTAGATCTAAATTAATGTTCAGCTCTCAGTGAAGACCTTCTGCCCAGAACTCATGGTCAAACAGAAATTCCAATCTGCTCCAAGGTCTTTGTTGAAAGTTTGGTCCCTGATTCACAGGTAAAACTCAGTTCCAAACAGGCTGGAATTACCTACAGCAGACACCTTAAGTCTTTGTCCACTGTACCATTTTAAGAAGCATCATCCATACTCACCCATTCAGGAATTAATCAAGTCATATTTATATTGTGTTCCTTGTTCACCGAGTATATTATTTAGGTAAGATTCTAGTTAAAATGCTTTCACAGATATTGCTGTGAAGGCATAATTTCTTTGGCTTGAGGTCTCTAGTTCTCATTTCCCTGTTTTTTGTCCAGGGCACAACAGACTTTACGCAACACAGCACCACTGCTTGGTAATGGGGGGGGCTGGAAGAGACCTCTCCTGGGATCTCCCTCCTGTCATCACAGCAATCATCTCTCTCCATTCAAGGATCTCCACATATCCTGGAAAAATAAGGAATGCTGAATCTCAGCATAACGTGAAGAAGCTCAGGTTGAGTTACTCAGCCATCATGGCCAGTCTTGTACAAGCATCCCTCACATTCTTTGCCTGTGGGAAGGTTGTCCCTTTCCTACATATGAAGTCTCACAATGGTGTGACAGGAGCAGAATATGCATCCTTTGTTGCTGAGTGGACTGCATTGCTGTTGGCTGTGTTAAAACAAGTTTTGCCCAAATAATTCAAGCTTCACCAGTGATCTAGCTTACACAAACCCTGCAGTTATTTATACTTCCACCAATCTTCATCAGCTTTAAATTCTAGCAGCAGTGACTTTTTATCTAATCCTGGATTACTGATGAAAACATCCAGTAGCCCCAAGCATAGGCCTGATGCTGTGGAGACACTGCTCAGAATACCTCTAGTTGATGATGATTTATCTGAATTTTCAGACCTGTTATTTACCCTTTTGTCAGTTGGTGTCATCCTATGGGGCTTCCCCCCCACACCACCCCCAACCTTGCCTTTCATCGCTTTTTCGTTTGAAAACTAAAACTGTGATATTCAGCGAAGTTCTTTTCTACATCAGCTTGCTGGCAGCTCTGTTAGGAGTAATGGGTTCTTATCCATAGGAAAGCATGTCATTTTGTTGAGCCACAATATAAATTGAAAGGTAGAGGCCATTTCCTATGACATAAATACAATCCATGAGAACAAAACATAAATACACATAAATATAAGCTAGTTCATAGAACTTGTCAGTTCCTTTTACAGGTTTTTGATGTATATTGCAAATAGATTTGAGGTTTATGCTTGTTTTAATTTTTAGCACTGTTCTTAAATAAATGGATTGGTTCCGTCTATGTGTTTTGCTTTAGCAGCGTGGTGTTAAACACATCCAAAATGTTTCAGTCAAGTAAAGATTTAACTTTGTCCAAAAAAAACCCCAAGCCACAGAACTGTAGAAACAGCCAAGCATTGTAGCCATTCCCCAAATAGGGTGTTAGGATTTGGCTATAAACCTAATCTGTTTAATATGGTTTGGGTTTATGCAGTAGGTCATGGTGGTTAATGTTTAGTGAGCTGAAACAAGAATGGAGGAAAATTATAATGGAAAAGCTTGGTTTGAAAAAACAACTCTTCATAGATGACTATAAGGGGGATGATTGGACTCGTGGTGTGCATCACATATTTTGGCTAAGCTGGGCTTTGAAAGCCTTTCAGCTGAGATAAGCATGTTCATCCAAGCAGGGCTTTTTAGCTCAAAACACTCCTAATGTTGGGCTATTGGCATGAGGTGGTGACAGCTGCAGAAGACAGAGGGGGAGAAAGCAGCAGCCTTTATTATGGGAAGCAGCAGCACAGGAGGGGCAGCATTTCCTAAATCGGTCTGGTGTGACTTGGAGTGGGGAGAACACCATGGTCTAACCCTGAGTACAAGTCCCTATCACTGCCACCTCCTCCCTCTTCCCTCCTGTCTGGGTGTACACAGGCTCTCCTCTGCTGCCTTGCAGCGGTTCATGGAATCATACAATATTCAGAGTTGTAAAGGACACTCATGTTTTTTTCACCCTGTACACCACAAGGGTCATGTCTCCACCATGCCAACACATCAGTTTTGGAACCTTAAAGCCCAACAGCCAGTGGAATACGGTGATAAATGCAGACTTATTAACCCCAGGGCACTAACTAGCCAAGATGTTGGTGATGGTTCTGGAGTTACTTTGATTTCTCTCCATATCAACCTCCAAAGAGCCCATATATAGACAAGTTCTAGAAAGTAATGCACCAGCCTTAGCTTGTTCATGAACCTTTAAGATCATTGGGCTATCAGTCCTCTAGGCAGCCTGTGGGAGCTCTCTCTCAATTCTCTCTCTAGAAATAACCATGTCTTAGGGATAATCCCACAGATTTGATCATGTGGGAGAATCTAAACTATCGCCCTGCATAAAACACAGAGGAGAATATGATATGGCCCATATGGTGACAAACATGCCCACACACCAATCTGAGGTAATTCAAGTGCCCACCTGATATCACATAAACAACCCTGTCTCTATATACCTGTGAATGACCCAATGTTCCTGTGGGGTGGCCAGGGACCAATTAGCTTCATAACACTGCCTTTTGCTTTATCCCTGGCTTCATGGGGTTCTTCAGAAGGTCCTCCAGCCATCAGGCTGAATTGCAATGATAGGACCAGCCTCAGCAGGTGGCTCAACAGTGGGTTTGAGCTGGGATGAATGTCTGCCAGCTCTGTTTAAGTGGTGAGTCAGGAAAGGTTGAGAAAAAGAGTCTTGTGTACTCAATACATAAGACTTGGGAAGAACAGCCCCATTTTAAGTTACTTTCAGATCAAGCTGGCTCCCAAAGAAATAGTGTTCTTATATTCCAGTGCCACCTCCATGCAAATACTTTTCCTCATACTGTTTTGTGCTGGAGGGATGACCTCAGGGGAAACACCTGGGAAAGTGGAAGAATCAACTCCTCTGACTCCATCCTCTTCCCTGGCGCTTTTGTGTTAGATTCCCTCCAAGCACAGCAGAACTGTCTTAAAATGTTTCCAAAATAAATAAAATGTTAAAGGCATTATTTTTAATATCAGTGTCTGTTCATCACAACCCATTCAGAAGTGCTTTTTATCTGACAACTGCAACACCTGACAGGGAGGTGAGTGATTTTGAATAATATCCTTAGTTAATGATCTAACAAATCCCTGATGTGCTAGACCTGAGGTAACACCTCAGGACCGGATTTTTTTGAGGCACAGATTCACATTTAGTTCCACAAGGGCTTTCATGGGGTTTTTTAACAAACCTTGTCATGCCGTTGACATGGTGCAAGTATGAACAGGTTTCCCTTCTCTGGTTAGTTGTGAAGCCACCTTCGTTTCATAAGTCACTTGTAGAGCTGTTATTAAAAAGCAACACCATAACCAGTGGTGAAGACACAGCTCCCACATCCTTCAGATCCCCTTTCTACCTTCCCCTTCCTGATCCTCACTGACAGCATTTAACTGTGTCAAAAGCCCAAGTTTTAGCGACACAATTTCCTTTCCCCTTGAATATTTCAGTGCAAGAAGACCTTTGCTGTTATAAAGACGTGTGGTTTAGTCCTCAAGTCATTGAGAAATATCATCAGCATCTCAAGTGCAGCATCTCAGCTCCAAGCCAGCAGCAATGTGTTGGAGAGGCCATTAGCCCATCATTTGTTCCTTGATGTTCTGGACTCATGGTCTCAGGGGAACCCATTAGCATTTAGACTTTCAGGCAGTTCTCTCCTCCCCTGTTAATAATTACCCAGAGAGGGGATAATTAAAATAGGTTCTGAGGCTATGAAGAACCTCTGTCCGCCTTCCCCACTTAGAGAGCCAAATGAGAACTTTAATATAGATTTGGAGACAACTCCTGAAGGCTTTTGCACCTTTGTCATGTTCTTGTTGTCATTAAGCACGACCTAATCCTCCATTTCATTTCATTAACCTGAACAGAGGCAAATTTTGAAATGTGACTGCAACACAGCATCAGTAAAATTTCCCTAGACACCTGATAAAGTTCTATCATTATAAAATTGATATCATGGGGATGGACAAGAATGCAGCAACAGGGAACTGGTTACCACGGATCTCTTACAACAGTCTATTCAAATTACTGAATCTCTACAACTTGATTTTCTCACATAAAATGAAAATATTCCTTTCATCCAGACATCAGTTAGAGAGATTTTGAGTAGGGATGTGTTCTCTGCCAAGTGCATTTGCCCTATGCTGCAAACAACCAAAAACAGCACCAGAAAAAACAAGTCCATGACTGAGCGCTGCTGGCTGTGCAAGGCAGGAAAGCATACAGGTTAATGAGCTGTGTGAGATGTATTTTAGCAAGACTCACTGATGGCTTGAGAGCCATCATAGAGCTGCTCATCACTGCCTGGTGTGAGCATGCCCACAGCGATCTCTGCTGATGGCCTCTTGACACTCCTGCAAACTAGTATAGTAGTCAGTGTTAGTATCACATGAGCCTTGACGCAAAAATGGTATGGGAAAGTCTCATGGTGTTTTAGGAAGGGCTGATTTGAATTCAGGCTCCAACACTTTCACAGTCTGTCCTTTTCTAAGTCTGAAATTAGATGACTTGCACTGGGTTTGTACTACCCACTGCACTCCCAGGGATCCGCAGTGGGAGCTAGAGGACACATGCAATGCTCTGTGCACAACCAGGCCCTTGGATTAGAAATCTTTGGCCTGTCTCCCTTAAAAGATTCCAAAGACTGGAAACTTTGGCCTGTCTCCCTTAAGAGCTGTCAGTCAACTCAACTTAGGGAAAAATAAAACGAGCAGATGAAGCAATCAAAAATAAATATGCCTCCCATTTTTCAAAATTTGATCTTTTTTAACTAAAGCCTATATTATTCATGTGCTATATATTTTATTGCTGTTAGTTTCAAAGCTGTTTGAAATCACAGATCAGTTCCTCAACCACGATGTCTTTATTATGCGTACATAAATCATGCATGGAAGGGCCCTGACAGTTGACGACGTAAACTCTCAGGAAGCAAAGCCCCTAAGCCATGTAAAAAATGTATGTCACAGAAAAAGAAGTATGTCATCTTTATTTCCTTTTTATGGATATTTTTGTCTTGTCATTATCAAGGAAGACTTTTTTTTCCCTGTGTTTCTATTTAAATGTAGTTAGCGCAGAGGTAATTTGGTATTTCAATGACACAAATGGAGTACACTTCCCCACATCTGCCTGCATCTTCAAGGATGAGCGTGTTGTAATTATACAGTTCCAGTTTCATTAACAGCTCTGCTTGCCCAATATGGTTCATAAGTATTCTAGTGAAATGCAGGACAAAGTTCATTGAATTGTCAGGAGCATTTGGGTGATAGAGGACTCATGCAAATTATATTAGAACTGGGTTGTTTTGAAGCCATAGGTTCATTGCATGATTTGATCAAATTGTTGTAGGGGTTTTTTTGAGCAGAGAAAAACCTAAAAACCCTTATTATCCTGTACCTGATAATCAGGAGGGGGGAAAAAAGAAAAAAGAAAAAAAAAAGCTAAGAAGTGGAAACACTCAGCTAAGAATATAAAATAAAAAATAAAAAT
>VXBX01005582.1:233041-276074 GCA_013400415.1 Scytalopus superciliaris
TACACTGAGATTTCAAAATCAGGGCACTGTAGACAGACTGGTGAGCCCACATTTTAACAGCTGAAGAGCAGCAGACACCTAACAGCTACCAACCATTGTTGCTATATTTACTGAAGTTTAGGTGTTGTCCTCTGTGTTGTCACTGCCTGGTGAAAAGCTGCCTTCTAACTGAGTATGAAAGTAAAATTTCACTTTTTTCCCAAGCAGCTAATCAGCTTGGAGTTGACCTTGTTCATCCTCCTCTGTTCACAACCATCTTCCACATCCATCTTACTCCTGTGTGATGCCTCCCTTTATTGAGCAATTAAGACTAATTTACTCAAGATGCAGGATAAGACAGACATGTACATACACATCAAGAGGCAAATAAAGCTTATCCTTCATGTGGGATGTTAGGAAAACTCTCTTCATTCAGGGGTGATCAGGTACTGGAACAGGCTCCCCAGTAAAGTGGACACATCCCCAAGTCGGCCAGATCTCAAAGAGCGTTTGGACAGTGCTCTGATGCACATGGTGGGATTATTAGGGCTGTTCTGTGCAGGAGTTGCACTTGATGATCCTTGTGGGTCCTTTACAACTCAGGATATTCTGATTCCTCCTTCATTCCCTCTAGATTGTCTGTGACATTGCTGATATCTTGCTCATGGTTCCTCCTCGTTGCTCCAATGCCTAGTGGTCATGATGGGAGCTTCATCAGAGCAAACCTTGTTAGGTCATAATTCATAGAATCACAGAGGCATTAAGTGTGAAAAAGACATGTAAGACCATAGAGTCCAAACTTAACATGACTGTGTTCACCACAAATTCATTTAATTGCTCTGCTTCTGATGAAGTCCCTCTTTCTTTGCAAAAGCTCAGTAGTAGAGACTTTTGCTCAAAGAAATCCCACCCACTGTGTCTTGTCTCATTGGGGAATCCCCTTTTTGGGATGCTACTAAAGAGAACCAGAAGCAGCGAGCAAACACTGTGCTGTCTGTCTCCTGAGAGAAACACACAGAGAAAGGAAGAGCAGATATATAATTCTGTCTGTGGGGTGAAATTCAGAACCAGCTGAGATGTTTGTTCCTGCTTTTATCCTCTTGCCTATGCAAATTCATGGAGTTCAGAACTAAATGCAAGTGCGTTAAAAGGAAACCTGAAAGCAGGATCTGTTTCATACACTCATCCTGTTCCCTTCCTTTGGAAAGAAACCTGTGGATACACTTTCATTAATAATTTCACCCTGTCTCTTCTCTGATGTAAATTTACGAGCAAGAAGAAGGAAAAATGCCAAATCGAATGTTGCAGGGAGACTGGTGAGATAATTAGCATATGATGCATAAGAAAGAAGAATCCCAAGAAGCAAAGCTAGAAGTACATGTACCTATTTGTGACAGCCTTTGGGGGAAGAGTCAATTCACTGAGGATCAGTTGTGATTGCATTTTGCTCTTTCCTTCTCTCACGAAGTGAATTCTCTCAGGAATGTCCTTTTTCCTTAAGCTTTTGAACTGATGAAGTACCTGCAGGAAAGAGGGGGGGGGGAAGCAACTTTAAAATAGATAAGCTGCTTATCTCTTTAGCTGACTTGAATTTGCTGCTGTGTGGAGGAGGATGCTATCAAAATCAGAAGTTTGGAAGTTAATAATGCTGCAAAAGTTTCTAGATGTGCATCACCAGTACATAACTCATGCTGCACATTATTCTGTATATTGCTCCTAAATCATTGCTAGAGATAAGATTAATCCAGGTACATTGAATTTTCTTCTGCAAAAGTTATTTGTAGTGTTTAGCTGAGAAAACAGGTCTCATGTGATCATACTTCGTGCCTGTCCAGCTACCTGACATTCTCTTTCAGTAGCCTGTAAATCCACAGATCAATTTTGGCAAATGGGAAGAGCTCTCAAATATATAAAATTCCAGTGTTTTTCTTGAAATCAGAAGTTTTCTGTTCATTTTTAGCCAGAATCTAGGCTATATCCATGAAATTACAGGTCACTAATCGGCATATCAATTTCTAAGTGCCACAAGTGCTGCTTCTTGCTAATTCTAATCTGTCTCAGAGGAAGGATTAAAGAGTGCCCAGAAGGACACGAATTGGGGATGTACACAAGGATTACATGCCCTTGGCAGCACCTGGGGGACAGAAAGAGTTCAGAATTCTGTGGTCATTCAAAAGGGGTAGAAGGACAACAGTACAGAAGTTCAGAAGAAACCGCACTTTTTAAATACTTCAGTTAATTCAGAAATCCCTTTTTCTGAAACTTTTGGTTCAAGACCTGTGAATATTAAAGAAAAAATTCCCATTGGCTCCTGGGGGAATTTCTGGGATTTGGTCAGGGCTAGAGAAAGATTTATGAAACCAGCAGCCATTTATTTAAAAATTTTGAGACATGCTCAGTGCTGACATTGTGATTTGGTTTGTTGTACAAATAAATAGCTATTTGAACAAGAAAGCCATCTTTGGACTTCAACAGGAAAAAAATACTATATTTAGAGAAAAAAAATATAGATATCAGCTTACTGTCACAGACATTTAAATAGCAAATATTGCATTTTAATGATCCTTACTTTAAACAGGGTCTTTGATTTGGTCACTTTCTGTGTTTTTCTATGGGTTTAAAAAGTAAAATCTGTTTTAGGAGACAAAATACCACTTACTGAGATTTGAATAGACATGAGATCCAACACTAACCTGTTGCTTTCCAAGACTGACTACACTGTTAGTATGAACAGTAACACAATATCTGTCTAAATTTTCCCCTTCTGCTTGGCCATTCTTAGTGGTTTTCTTTTTAAACTCCAACTTTTTCTACCCTTGACATCAAATCCAGGTCCTCTTGCACACTGTTGGAAGTGAATTGAACCAACTTTGTTCTGTCTGACTATGAATCTTGAATTCTTTCCTACACCACTTTACAGAGTAGTGGTTACACCAGTTTCCCAAGAGGCCAGAAACAGGGATTTGACACCCTCATGGAGGGAAAAGGTTGGATATGGATATCCCCATTGTGTATGGGTTCTGTAGTTTGAATAAAGGGTCTCCCTTCTGCTGTGGTAAAAAATGGCTTTAGATGTAATTTGAGAAAACCTATTGGCTCATGCATCTCATGGGAGAAAACCAAACTTGATGTTGATTTCTGGAAATTTACTGGGAGTCAGAAAAAAAAATCAGGCATCTGGAAAAATTAACCATAAAAACCTGAGGTGCCCTTGAAAAGTGACTGCCTGCTAGACTAAATAATGGCTGGATCAACACCATGATCCTGTATTTAGGCATTAATTGCCTAAAGGTGATCCAACAGAGCTGAAGAAGGACATGGAGAGACAGGATAGAAGAGAATGGCTTTAAGCAGAAGGACAGTAAATTTAGGTTAGATATTAAGAGGGAATTCTTCCCTGTGAGGGTGGTGAGGCCCTGGCACAGGTTGCCCAGGGAAGCTGTGGCTGCCCTATTCCTGGAAGTGTTCAAGGTCAGGCTGGATGTGGCTTGGAGCATCCTGGGATAGTGGAATGTCTTCTTGTCCATGGTAGAGGAGTTGGAAGGAGATGGGCTTTCAAGGTCCCTTCTAACCCAAGTCATTCTGTGATTCTATAATTGTATAATTCTCATAGTTCTGGACTGTGTATTTTACAAGGGAAGTGTTCATTGCTGCTCGGTGATTTATGAGTTTTAAGGTCAGAAGAGACCAATGGACTGACCTATTTCACAGTGCAGACCATACATTTCACCCAGTGACTCTCACATCTAGCTCCACAAATCAGGGCTATGGATCTGCAGCATATTTATTGCATGGGAAAGGTGTCAGGTTGACAGTGTTGGCTACTGAAAAACTCTACTCAGCCACTCAGATACACTGCTGTGGAGAAAGCTCTCTCTCCCAGCACTACCCACTGTCCCAGTTATCTCAGCTAATGAGATTTGGTTGCTGTCTTAATACATCTTTAAAAAGAAAGATGCTTTTGTCACCCCTCATTAATCATCTGATTCATAAATTTCTCATCTAGTTTTTATTTTATTTTTACATTTTTGTGCCCTTTGTGTCTTGCTGGAGGCTATTGTGTGCACAAAGTCAGGCTCTAAAATAGTATCAGTATTGTTTCTTTCATGTCAACTGCACTCTACTTCAATTTTCTTATATTGAAATTTTGGAAATATTAGGCTACCTTAAAATAGGGTTCACCTTCTGAGACAGTTAATTTTTCAGTGTGCTCTCAGTCTTATTCTTCCCTCTTTCTTCAGTGTAAATGCGCCAGCTATGTCCTAAATCATTTTCCTATGTTGAAATTTTGTCCTTAAAAAATCCTTGTTCTTACTGCTTAGTAGAGGGGCTTGACTTTGGGCAAGAGGAATGTTTGGAACATGTCAGTTCTGACATAGTGGCATGCCATTTTGGTGGTACCCAAAGTTGGAATACCCTTGTGAGTTTATGTCTGCAGCACATCATTGTAACTATCACACCACAGAAGACAGAGCTCTGAACAATGCAGGTAACTCTTGGCATGACTGCACTGCAAATGAGCTGTAATTGCAGCTCATGTAATGCACCCACTGCTTCAGATCAGCTCATCTGAGCAGCAGTAGCACGGCAGACAGTGAGCTCAGATCTTGCCCAAAATGCTGGGTGAACTGCTAAGGGGCTGATTCATGTGGATCCAACCAAATTCCAGTGGTAGCAGTGTTTTTTTCAATGTCAATCCCATTATTTTCACACAAGATACTGTCCCACCTGTGATCATAGTGCAGATGTATTTATTCTGTAACAATAACTGCATGTTTCAAAGCAAAACCTTTAGGTTTGAGGAAACAGCCATTTTGCTCTTTTTACTTTGAACTTCGTTGATCCTTCTAGAAAGGTCTTCTGCCTGTGGATGATGTATCCTAGTCTGTGCAAGATATTTGTGACTTAGAAAAGGTAACAAAAATGCACATATGGGAATCTATAGGTGTTAAAAGTACAGCTTTCATTAGACTTTCAGTCTATTCAGGTTCCTGAGAGCAGAATCAGAAAGCACAAATCCTGTAATTTTTATATCGGGGGAATGGCTTCAAGCTGACAGAGGGCAGGGTAGGACAAGATTTTCTTGGCTGTGAGGATGGTGAGGCCTTGGCACAGGTTGCCCAGAGAAGCTGTGGCTGCCCCTGGATCCCTGGAAGTGTCCAAGACCAGGTTGGATGAGGCTTGGAGCAACCTGGGTTAGTAGAAGGTGTCCCTGCACATTGCAGGGGGTTGTATGTAAATGATCTTTAAGGTCCCTTCCAACTCAAACCGTTCTATGATTCTACAGTTCTGTATGCACCCTTGATTCACCTTTGGACTTTCTGCAGAATTTTTTTTTCTTCTGTGAATCCTTTGTGCTACTCCATATATCCTGAGCTATGATAAGTGTTGGCACTGTGTAGCCCAAAAAGACTTCGCCCACTTATATACATGCACTATAAACTGTGACCAGTGGGGCATGGAGGAGACATTTTGTTGAAATTCAGCCACTTGAGAAGCACTGTAAGAAAAATAAAAGCAATTGCTTTGTCGTCTCACCCTCCTCCTCAGCCCAGATGCCAAACTTCGCAGGCACCTGCTGGGGCCCTGTGAGTTGGCTTGCACTTGGAAAACACTTCCATTCAGGTACAACCAATGAAAGTGGACTGTGAAAGAAAGACGTAAACTACAGTCTCACCCCAAGCTGGATATTCCCAATTATCTGGAGTCAGCCAGCCTGCAGCAATGACTCTGGCTCTGCACACACATACACAAAAAACAACCTTGGGCTGTCCCCAAGTACCTGTCCATGGGACCACCCATGGGCTTTTTGGGGTGCTCTGCTCCATACAGCACTGTAGCCCTGTGGTCCAAGGAACCAGCAATGAGCATCCTCCTGCAGGGAGGAGCTGAAACCTGTAGGTGGGAAGTACTTTTTGCAGCAAGTTCATGGTTAATCTGGCAGCTGGATATTGGCCAGCAAGTTACATTCACTGCTCACCTAATTCTTTATGTCTTTTGTCCATGGAGCAACCTTTACGTCAGTGGCGTTGATAGGCCTGGGGATGTTCACAAGATAATGAGCAGAAGCAAGGAGGGAATGGAGAAAAAGGCATAAAAAGCAGAAGAAAAGGAAAGAAGAGGGGGGGAAAGGGTCAAGAGAAAGCAGAATTGTTCTGTATCCATCAATGAAACAGAAGGATACATGCATCAGGGCAGGGGGTGGGGTGGAGGGAGCGATAAAATAAAATAAAATTTAAGATAAAATAAGAATAAGAATTAGAAAAAGAAAAAGAAGAGTTGACATATATTTTGAGGAGAAAACTGGAGGAAAGGAAACATGAAAAAAAGAAAGATAAACATAGCTGGGGGTGGGGGGGTATACTTTAATACCAAACATGTGAAAACAAAGCAATGTAAAGGCTGTGGTGTTATTTGAGTACGTAATGGCAGTAGCTGCTGGAAGGAGTCAGGTCCTCACCTGCAGCAAGCACACACAACCCGGCCAGAACAAGAGAGCCCACATTCACCCCTCCAGGAGCCACTTCAGTTAAAACACTGATGCATGATATACAAAGGATTATAAACTTGAGCAGGTCAGGTATTTTTCAAATCCAAGATGACACTTCTGCCTGGTTGAGCACCAGTCAAAACAGCTCCAAGGAAAAAAATGTGTTACCTAAGAAAGCATTCTGGTAGAGGCAAGAGTTTGGTTGTAGAGCGTGGATGGATAGAGCCTGTGCGTAACCAGTAACTCCCTGCCTTTGTTCAAGCTAGGCACAGAACAAGGTGAGCTTGAGTTTTGTGAAGTAAGGGGAAACTGGAAGGAGGGTAGGAGGAAGTCCAAAGCTTTACATTTACAGAAAATATTGTTAATTATCATTTTATCTGAGTTGAAAAAGAGTGATCTGGCTTGAATATATACAGATCTGCTTGGATGTCTTCATTTTTTTTGTAGATGAATTTAGACCCTTGTGAGTAAAAGTTCTTTTCAACATTAACAACACGTAAATACATATGTGCTTTAGTAGATTTTACTTTTTTTAAGCAAGATCCTTTTCCTTATATTAGCTGTCTGTTCTTGTATCTCTCAGAAATATCTTAACTGGGAAAATAGATGCAGCTTTTAATGTGAAATCAGAATCCTTTATGAGATTTCTTTGACTTTTTAGTCAAATTTTTCCATCTGGACTCTGAACCTGCCATGTCCTGATATCACCATTAAAAACAAGCAAACTCTGCATAATTTTTAAATGTTCTAGTGCAATGTCTCTGTCCTCTCTTCATCAGCTTTTGACTTTTCACTGCCAGCCTGAAGGCATTTTTTGAAATGAATGCCCAAGAGTGCAGTGCAGCACTACCATTTCAGGCTCAGAGCAAACTCAAGCAGCCTTGGTTGAACTGGTGACACCTCACTGAAGTTTTGAAAATACTATTTTTTTTTTTTTTGCTGGACAAGGAGAGTTACAGGACTGAGACATCACCAATTTAATAAGAATTTGGGAAGTCACGTAGTCCTTTTGCTGTCACATAATCAAGACAATATGAGCGGCATCAAGCAGCGTTAAATGAGGAATGAAAAGCAGACTGCCCTTAGACTCCCTTCCCCACAATCGTTCTGAAGCATGGATGAGGAAATTGCCCTTATTTCTTACACTAACCCAACTTTGAACCCTGCAAAGATAAACAGCATACAGCAAGTTAACAGCACCATTTCGAATTTAAATTTGCCCCCAGTACAGACACAATTTAGGTTTATGTTAGTTGCTGGTGACTAACATTACCCCTGTCTCTCGAGCCTGATTTAATGGATAGTGAGCAGAGCTCTTACCAAATATAAGACAGTTTGCTATGCTAAGCTATTACAGCTTTTTTAAGGCAAAGTATCTCCAGCCTCAGTGGTTCCTTCTTGGCACAAGAAGACATATGAGCACTGCCAAAATATAGAACACCTCTGCCCTTTCTTAAAGTAAAAGCCAGCATATTTGGAGGACTGCCATTCATTTAACTAGACTCCCCAACTGCATCTTTAATTGCAATTCATGGAATGCATTTATTGCTGTGAGATAGGCACAATAAGCTTTCACAGTTGGTCTGTAGCGCAGTATCTCTCCACAATCTGTAACTCCAAGTAAAAGGGTCTCCAGAGAAGGATATAGCAGTCCATCCTGTTTTAACAAACAAACAAGAGCTTAAAGGGCTCAATTCTCAACAGAGCATGAGAACTGAAAAGCAACCTACCATTTCTGGAGCATATTGAGGGTTTCAACCATTATTCCAGTATTTTAATCTTGAAAGTTAATTTCCTGGGGGCAAGTAGATGAGCTCTAGGAGTGCTCTAACAGGTCTGCTGTGCTGGCATAGGTACCCAGCAGACCTCCCTGGCCAAGCCTGGATGAACTTAGTGACTAGGTAGATGTCAGATGCTGGCACTGGTGATTCGGGAGCTGGACCTCCTCCCTCTGACTCAGTGCTGAAAGAGTACCCACACATATGCCTCTGGAGAAGCCATCTCTCAGCAGAGCAGAAAGCCCAGACTACTAAGTTGTCAGAGTCATTAAAGGTTTCCTGGGCATTTTCTGCATCATTGGAGGAGTTTATAGGTTTAGAAGGTAAAGCCTGGGTTGTCATGTGTTTTATTTGAACTGCATTGAGATTTAACAGGATTATGATGGTCCCCAGTGCAAGGCAGAGGGCAGAAGCCAGGGCAAGAATTTTGGTTCAGCTTGTATACAAAGGGTACATAGGGAGAAAATGTTTCAAAGTGTTTTTTCCAAGCTTTGTTACCCTCATTAATCATACAAGGAGAGTCTGAGGTCACTTGGTTTGTTCAGTCTGGAGAAGAAGAGACTGAGGTCAGACTTCATTGGGGTCTGCAGCTTCCTCACAGGGGACATCAGAGGGGCAGCTCCAATCTCTGCTTTCTGTGACCAGTGACAGGACCCAAAGGAACAGCTGGAACTGTGTCAGGAGAGGTTTAGGTTGGATATCAGGGAAAGGTTCTTCCCCCCAGAGGATGGTTGGGCACTGAACAGTCTCCCCAGGGCAGTGGGCAGGGCCCCAAGGCTGCCAGAGCTCAAGGAACATGTGGACAAAGCTCTCTCGGACATGATGTGATTCTTGGGGTTGAGCTGTGCAGGGCCAGGAGCTGGACCCAATGGTCCTTGTGGATCCCTTCCAACTCAGGATATGGTATGATCAGGAGTGAGTCCTGGCTCCATAATACACATTTTCATAGGACTGATTGTAAAGTGCAGCACATAACACACACCAAACTCTGCTTCACACACAAACATATTCCTAGTTTGCTGCAAACCAATCTCATGCTAGCAGAGTAACTTATTTTCATTTCTTAAAGTCATGTGTCCCTGGAAAGGAAAAAGATAATGATTAACAAAGCAATCGAAATATTGAGAAGACAATATTCTGATTTTTCAACCCCATCATAGATTTTGCCACTAATTGAATTTTGAGTCAGCAGGTTTCAAACCTGCTCAGTAGTTGCTGGCAACTAGTTTGATGGAGATTACAATTAGCAAAATGGTGGTAAACTCCAGTGCCACTCTTTCAGCTTCCTCACTTCAAGGTTATTTCTATTTTAGCTGCTCTCGGCACTTAGCAGTGTTTTTATTGCTAGGGTCATGTAGGCAGTGCAGAGGCATGGAATGATTGCCATGCTACATGGCAGCTTGGTCATGCATTAAAGCTGGTTGTTAATCAAGTTCCTAACAAGGCCATTAGCTCTGTTTTCTCAAACAGGCCAAGTGTCTACCAAACCAAGGCAGTGTCAAATGAAGACAGTGTCTTGAGTATAAAATATCCAGTTTCAACTGCAATATTTATGAGTTGCACGCAAAAAGACAGCACTCAAGAGTGTGATTTGGTTAAAATTTACCTGGAATACATTTTTTTTTATGAGGATGATGCTCAAGTGCATCAAAATTATGAGCTTTGAATGGCTGCTTCTTGCAGAGATGTAACTTCATTTTCCGTAAAGTCTGTCTCAACAGATTGAAGTGAAAAACTCAGTTGATAAGAACAGATGTGATTTCACCATTATTTCAGATGAATGGTCCCCCTCTGCAACCAGAACACAAAGAAAGAACCAAAGGGATATTTTTCCCTCTTGCATACATAGAAAGGTGGCCTTACAACCCCCTGAGGCAGGAGAGTTAAGATCCCAGCTAAGACCTTAACTCAGTTCCCCATTTAACTGTAATTTCAGAATATTTTGCAACAGGTTTGATGGCTCAAGTTTAGCTATGGCCTAACATGACTCAGTGGCCACCCCAACCGAAGCAAGCTGCTGCCCTCACAGCCAAACTGTTTTTCAAGTCTGAGTCTGCTCTGGAAAGGGAGCTTCAGTCTGCCTGTGGCCATCAGGATGGATACCCACCATGGAAAGTTCAAGGAGTACAGTTTTTTCTCACTCTTTTATTCTCCTTTTAGTTTCTCTTCCATTGCTCCATTCTGCAGATAGCACTTGGGCTGGACAAAGAGTTAAAATTCTTCATTTTGCCAGAAAAGTAGGAAACACAAACTAGAAGCAGCATAGCTATAAACTAAATAAAGCTTTACAGAACACTTCTCATCATCATGGCTGGGCTTCGCGAACGAAGATTTGAGAATGGCTCTCCCCACATTTGCTACAAGCGCGCTGGTGGCTAAAAAGGCCAATGTGAGACAGGCAAGTCCAGTTGCAAAAGGCACAGTGGAATCTCCTCAGGTGGTGCTGGCGAGACACGGTTCTTTCTGCATTGTCTTTTTTCTTCGAGACTGATCCTGCGTGTGCTCTCAAANTTGTCCGGAGGCAGCGCTGATGGAAGCGCTCGAGGAGTCGCAGGTGGTGACGATAGATAACCCAGGATTCAGAGCCATAAAGAAGAGTGGACAGTACAACGGCTTTGTAGACCTTGATCTTTGTACTTTTCTTCAGGTGTTTATTGCGCCAGACTCTTTTATGGAGTTTTCCAAAAGGTCTGTATGCCTTTGCTAACCTGTTGTCTATCTCTTTGTCAATTCTACCATCTGAGGAAATGATGCTTCCCAGATAGGTGAACTGCTAGACTGACTTAAGCTCTGATTTGCCTATGGTGATGTGGGGATGGTGAAAGACTTCGTGAGGTGCAGGTTGATAGAGGACTTCTGTCTTCTTCAAGCTGACTTCCAGCACACTCCTACAAAGCAATCACCCAGGCTCTGTTTTCTTACAGAACTACCAGAAGCTCAGAAAACAAAAAGCCAAACTCACAGAACAGCATCAGCATCTGTTCATGGTCCCACCCTCCCAGCAGTCTGCTCAGGAGATGTCTGAGTGTGATGATTCTCTTTCCCCAGTGACCTGCAGGTGTTGACCTGGAGACATCTTATTTCAGATCCATTTTAAGCAACAGGAGAGAGAGAGGAATGAAAAGCTTTCGCCTGTTTAGGACAGGCTCCTCACCAGCAGCTATGCAGCATGCTGTGGATGAAAGTACAAGTAAGGTAAAACAGAGGTTAAATATACAGCAACCCTTATTAAATATCCCCAGAAAAAGACCTTCTGGGGTAACTAAAGCATGCACTTCTTCAGTCTGTGGCTGAAACCAGATGAAATTATTACACTGCTGAAAAGGACTTTCAGCAGCAGAGAAACATCACTTCCCTTGGTGGATGTTGTATTTCCCTTTCAGGTTCAAGACTACAGTTGTATCAGCAACTTCTTTTTATCTTTTGGAAAATAGCCTCATTTTTTCCTTCTAACACTGTCTGCTGTTACGAACAAAAAAATTTCTTTGGAGTTACACTCGAAAGTGGTGACATCTAATCACAATAAAAAAAAATTCATACCCTAGCAGTAAAAAACTGTGTTTGTAGGGACATGAAGATAAACATGGATCTATGCCACATGCCAGCTCCAGGAAAATAAGAGGGAAAAAGCAGACTTTAAACAGACCTAGAGCTCTTCATCAGCTGTGCTCCTTCATCCATAGGAATGCATTCTTGACAACTGGATGCTTTCTCTGTCTTTGTTTATCTTTTTAACTGGATTTGTATATGGGACAGCATCCCTACAGTATACAAGAGGTCACTATTTGTGAAGATATTAATGTGACTTGCCCAGTAAGCACTGTCCTGCTTCTCTCCAAGTTAATCCAAGGTGAATATCATTAATTTTCTGGGAAAAGAAAACCCACACTTAGAGCAGGGCCCCTGCTTTTCACAGTCCTCTTCAGGCAGTGCTTAACACAGGGACATTGCAGAAGTTGAAGGACAAAGTCCGAATTTTACTACACGTGTTCACCCATCTCTAATTCTTGTAGTTAAACTAATAATGGTCATGAAAAGTTAGTAAAACATACTATTATGTTAAGCCAGTTGTTCACCAGATCTTATGGATAAGCAGTCTAGTGACCAAGAAAGACAGCCCTTCTCAGGACCATCTTCAGATGTCAAAGCTTTTGCTAGTTTGGTAATGAAGCCTTCAGGGTTCTTGGAGGAATTTTTAGTTATTTGGAAGGAGTCAGGTGGTCCCAGAGGTTTTAAAGATGTGTTAGTAGCTGAGCCAAAACTGAGCCTGTTTGCTTTGCCTTTGACCACTGCACTTGTATTCTGTTACTTTTGTCTAATCATCATGTGTCCATTGACTGCAGGCGCTCAGACTCACAATAGCATATCTTAAATCCCACTGGGAAAGACTAATTCTGCCCGACTCCAGACATCAACAATATAGATACTTACATCTGAGCTAGTTCTCTAGAAATAACACTTCTGGGACATGATTCATCTGATCTGCAGTAGGCACCTAAAGCGGGTCAGTTGAATTCTGCTTCACAAGCGTTATATGTACCAGCTATAAAAGGAGTTGGGAGATACATAGCTACCTACGCCTTTGCTACAGGGATAGGCTGTACATGACTGCAGCAGATGATCACCTTTGACTCAACTCAGGCAGGGTAATTTACTCAAAGATACAGCTCAGTGAGAACACTGAGCCTGTGCTGTGTTCTTCTACCTGGTGACCAGTGACAGGACCCAGGGAAAAGGCTGGAGCTGTGTCGGGAGGTTTAGGATGGATATCAGGAAAAGGTTCTTTCCCCAGGGCAGTGATCATGACATCAAACCTGACATAGCTCAAGTAGAGTTTGGGCAATGGTCTCAGGGACATGATGTGATTATTGGGGCTGTTCTGTGCAGGAGTTGGACTTGATGACCCTTGAGGATCCAACTCAGGATATTTTGTGATTCTTTGTAAATGAAGAGACATTTTAAGTCTCAGCAAAAGGGCACTGAGACAGGCATTTATGGCAGCACAGCTCACCTGCAGCATGTTCTTGGTCCATTGTAACTTTAAGGTGAGTTTGATTCCAGTGCAAGGTGAGGACTAAAACGAGCATCATTTTACACTCCAAAGAGCCGTCAGAGAGCAGCAGCTGTCTTTTAAGACCAGTGTAGACTAGACCAGCAAAGTGAGCATTCACTAGAGATGAAGGTGTGAAACTGTGGCTAAACAACACCCTCCTGTTCCTCTTGATTTCATCTGAAAATCATGCACAGTTAACACTTCTAAAAATCACAGCTCAGACTGCTACATCTCAAGTGTTCTAAATCAGGATGTCATTTTCTCATAGAGTAATTTTTTCTTTTAATTTTTTTAAGAAGTTTAGATAAGTTTTAAGATGAGGTCTTATTGCCACCTATTTGAATGACCTTAGAAAAATAGGCTTGGGTGACCATACAAGATATTTCACACCTACCAGGGCTACACTGACTCTTAAGTGTTGCCTTGCTCCTCTGTTTCCAGTGGAACATTTTTAGGATATAGGTGAATAATAACCATTATGGTTTCAGTGCTGGAGATGCTAAAATGCTTTTTTCAATTAAAGAAAAACTTCAAATACTAGATTATTGACTCATCAGGAAGCATTTTACCTCTGGGACATATAAGAACATGCCAGCTCATGCCAATTCTTCCATACACCTTCATGGTGCAAAGCCAAGGTACCACATCATTGCTGCTTCTTGAGAAGCAGTGAGGTCTACTCCCCAAAAACCCCACATGATCTGAAGGAAAACTTTGCAGTTTGAGTAATCCTGGCTTACATTATTTTGCAAAGGAGTTTAAAATCAAGTCTGTTTAAGGTTTTCAGGTACTTACTGTAGCAAATTTTACACAATTGAATTGTGCTGCCCCTTCTCAGTGGGTTTTTTCCACTTCTTCAGTGCTCCCTCATACACCACACTGCGTTATTGCCAGCTGACATTTCACAAAAGCCATTCTTCACGCTGGATTCAGCACTCCCTCTGTGACCAGCAAGTGTTCAGAGATGTTCATCTGTGGTTCAACAATGCTGTCAACATTCAAAGCCTTCCCTGATCTTTTGTTGCGCCTTATACTGCTTTAACCTTTCTCTCAGAAAGGCTAGGGAGGGGGCTTATTCTTATGCTATCTGAAGTGCTTTGTTTTTATTTTCCAAATAGAATTCCAGCTAAATTGCATTCCAATGCAAGGCAGAAAGATGCATTTTCTTGACTGAAGGGTACAATCTTCAGCAAATCTTTCAAGCTGGGGGGAAGCATCCCCCTTTTTGACAAGTGACTGTAGCAGCAGTGACCTAAATAGTGACTGCAATACCGTCATGCCCACACCCACCATTTGTGATCAAAAAGCAGCCACTTCTGAGAGTAGCATAAATAGGCCAACAGGACTCTGAGCCCCAGCTGAGGAAATGTCCAAGGGTATGTCACAACCAGCTTAAGGGTTTGATCTGTGTGCTCATACACAAGGTTGATACAGGAGCAGCTTTTGTCAACCAGTCAAGCATCCTCCTGAAATACTGTTCAATACAGATAACTACTGAACAGCTTTGGCAGAGATACCTATTGAGTGGACTGGCAGACTGTCAAGCACTTTGTGAACCATATCACCAGTTGAAACTTCCAGGAAAGGCTGCCAATTACCTGCAAACTAAACTTCAATAGTGATTACCAGATTTCCTTCTTTTACTTAATTCTGTTTCAGTTTAAGCACCCAGGCTGCTGGGTTTTCCCTTCAGTGATACAAAGTAAGTTGTTAGAAACTCCACTGACACACCATGTCACCTTGCATCAACATCACCATGTAATCAAGGGATTACACAGTCTGACAGAAAAACCTGGTGAGGCCAGTGAAGAACTTTGGAAGTGTTTTTTTCAGCACAGAATTTAGTCCTACTAATTGCAGAGGGAAAGGCATCATGGTCTTCAAACAGGCAGAATTCATCTCCTTTCAAACCATGTTTTTTCTGTCGAGGACTCCAAAAAGGTTAGGTAAACTTTACTTAGTGAATTCTTATCATCTGAGGAATTTTTGGAGCATAACATTTTGTCATCAACAAAATGAGTTTTATAGAAACAAAAAAAGAAGTACATATGGTTTAAATTTTTTTTCTTGAAAGGAGTTTCAATGTATGTGACAGCTAAAGAAATGGAGGCTCCTTCCAAGCACCTAAAAGCATGGTCTTTAAAATGCTAGGAAGTCCCACATTTTAACCCAAGAGTGAGTTAGTCAGCTCTTTTGAGGATAGATCTCTCCTATTTCCCACGAACTTTCCCAAAGATCTCAATTTGGAATGTAACGGTAATTTTTTTAAATATCAGTTTCTTAGCCTAGAAAGAAAATGCTTCCCACGCAACTCAGTTATATCGTCCCTGTAGAATGTGATTCCCTTGTTTCAAAGCAAGACATTTTAGTTATGGGAGGTTTTACACAGTTCAGAGGAAGTGACAAAAATAGAAGCTGCAACCAAAATGCCCTTTGTGCTCTGTCTGTCCTTCTGTCTGCTGTGTAATCTCAAAAGCCAAAGGGGATGAGAGATCCCATTTCAGTAGCAGGTTCCAGTCTACAACATCTGGAAAAATCTGGAGCAAAACAATTAAGTTCTCTTTTTCCAGTAAAACATTTAAAACAGAAGTTGATCTTCGGCTGGCACAAATCAGTTCTGCCACATTAACCCCACCAGACCTATACTAATCTATACAGTTGAGGGACATCAGAATAACCCAAATATCTCATGATGAATTATAATCCTCAAGATGTAGGGAAAGTTTTTTAGTTAATCTCATATTACACACACATTCTCCATTTAGCAAACATTCGATAAAGCGTAGGAAAAGACTCAGCAAAGGTACAGCAAGCCCCGAATGTGACCTACAGATTCCCAGCTTGCTGGGAAATGCAGCATGGCGCTTCCAGTCTGTCACTCAAGCAAGGTTACATATGTGTTTTGTTTGGTCTAATTCCCATCTGACTTTTGCAAATTGTCCATCAACTCAGTCTCTCTGAGGGTGCCCGTTCATGACTGACAAATCCTCCTCCTTGCGTTTGAATTCCACATGGTTCCCACGAGTAGTTTCTAAGGGCATGAGGTAGCTTGTTTCCAGCTAGGCTGGCTTTGAGCTGAGCTGTGGAGACGAGCAGAAGTTCCCTTTTCCTCTCACAGACATCTCCGTGATAACACACAAATAAAAATCATGTGATTGACTCCTTTCCCAATCTGCACAGTTTTTTTTCCTCACCATACAGGATCACCATAAAGCTTATTATAGAGAGTTGATCTCTGTGAGAAACAACATTTTCCAGCCGTAATTTCTCTGAAACAGGCTGTTCTTTGCTGGGTTTGGCCCATTCTCTTCTAGACTTTTAGTAAACAGAAAAAGTATATTACACCCTGTCAATCCCCCTCAGTTTATGCAGAACTGTCCAAGTCAGCACAATCTTGCACATCATATTTTTGGGAAGAGCCATCTGTCATAAACAAAACGTGGCCATGTGTGGCTCACTACCATGCACTACAATGTGGAATCCCAAAGCAGGATTTCTGATGTGCTTCCACCACCAGGTTTTGAGGTGAGCAAGTGGTGTAGTACAAGCAGCAGCTGGTCTCCAGCCAGGAGCTCCAGCTAGCTAGAGCTAGATTCTCCTTTGCCTTTAGGTTATTACAATTTTTCATGTCTGTGTGCAGAACGTAATCTTGCTGACTTAGCATATTGTTTTCTAAAATTTATCTAGTTTTCCTAAAAGGTTAACTCATTAAGTTTTCCTGTGAAGACAGATTAAGAGAGCTGCAGGTGTTCAGCTTGGAGAAGAAAAGGCTCTGGAGATACCTTAAACCTCCTTCCAGTGCCTAAAGGGGCTCCAAGAGGGATGGAGGGACTTTGGACAAGGGATGGAGGGACAGGACACAGGGAATGGCTTTCCACTGTCAGAGGGCAGGGTTAGATAGAATACTGTGAGAAATTCTTGGCTGTCAGTGTGGTGATGCCCTGGCACAGTACAGGTTTCCCACAGAAGCTGCAGCTGAGACCCATCCCTGGAAGTGTCCAAGGCCAGGTTGGGCAGGGCTTGGAGCAAACTGGTCTAGTGGAGCATGTCCCTGCCAAGGGGGAGCTGGAACTTCCAGGGAAGTGGGAGCTGGATGACCTTTAAGTTCCCATCCAACCCAACCTATACTATGATACCACAATTGAAAATACAGTTTCAGAATAAGTCATGAGGATATGCATAAGGAAGGAAGGCCTTGGATTAGTTTGTAACTGGAGATAGCTGAGAATCTAGACTTAATGTGCACAAATATTATTTTAGTTTGCTTTATCTGTAGAAATTTCAAGCTGCAAATATATATGATTGAGTTGGTACTATGAGTGCCCAGAAATTCAAACTTTTCTGAGTGCTGTGAACATGTTGAAAATATGTTTCCATATTGAAGTAAGATAAAAAATTGGAAGCCTTTAAAGAGAAACTTTCAGAGAAGAGAAATTTTGAAAGTAGTCATGAAGAATTATTGATGTACTACTTCAGAAAAGCAGAAATGCCTCATTCTAAAGTTGAAAAACACTGTAATGAAATATTGAATATAATACACTATATTAAACTACATGATGAGTTCAGTAATTGCTATAAGTCAAAACAAAACAATATGGTAAATTCAAAAATGCATTTTTTGTTTTCTCTAAACAAATAATTTCTGCATTAGGGGCACAAATAAGAAAATCAAAGCAATTTGCTGAGACATTTTTCCCATAAAAAATATCATTGAAATAGTCATGTTCCTTAGAAATATTCTTGTTTCAATCTGCTTTCATTTTAAACATAAAATTGTTCTATCAAAAATGTTTTCACTTGACTTAATGAATGTATATCATAAGCTATGAAGTTTATGCCTATATTTCTATTTGGTTTTGCTTTTTTATGATGTTCTGAATGAGGTTACTGAAAGGAACTTGCATTAGCTAGCAGTTATGAAGTCACAAGACACATTTTTGAACAGTGTAAACACACAAGATGATACCAGCAGAGCAATTGGCTTGTATTTTGAGTTACTGTTATGTAAAATTCAGCTTCAACACATCTGATAAAGATAAAATACACAATATTAATATTATGATGTTTGGCGTTCCATAGGGCCCACTCTGTATTGACTATGAAGAATCAGTGGGGTGGCTAAGCACATTCTTGTTTAGTGTATGAAAAACCTCACCAAAAGCCCTGAGATAACTCCAGTGCTGGAGGCAGCTGTGTGCTGAAGCATCTCACTGAATCATGGCCACACACTTTGGGAAGACAAAGTTGCTGCCCTTAAGGGGTTGACCCAAAGCTTATTGAAGTCAGTGAAAGTTTTCCATTCAGTTCAGAGGTCTTTGGATGAGACCCAAAGAAGACAAGTAATGCATGAAATAGGCAGAGGGGGAAGTTGATATGTATTGTACTTGTTTACTTTATCCTCGGGAATATCTGCAGCTGAGATCTGCAGATAAAATCTCCCCATATTTCTTCATCTCTAACAGTATTTGTTGCTTATTTCTTGTAAGTTTCGCTGTAGAGGAACAGTGCTGACTGTTGGGGATTTAACCATTACACTGAACATACCCATCAAGTACCAGTAGGTTAAGTAAAGTTGATAGTAACTTAAATCAGCCTTGAGGAAAAGAGCACAGATTCAAGTGGCAAAGTCAGTAAACCAGGAACTGAACGCTCGGTTCAAAGGTGTGTGAGCACAGGGCGGATTTATCACACGATAAAGGGCACAGGGTTTAAGGCAGTCATTGCTGAGACAGTGTAACTCTCTAGCAACATGAAAAGTAAAATTTAGTTTGGAACTCAGTCCCTCACACTGAGATCTGTTAGGTAATAAAATCGTCTCTCAAGGGAAGAGACTGGAGTGTCACTGTTTGGAGACATTAAATGCTTGACCGGACAGAGACTCAGAAAGTGTGTTAGAGGGAACAATTCTACACTTATAAAGGGAAGCCAGAATTTCCTAATAGATCTCTTCACCTTTCATATCTCTGATTTAGTGATAAACGTGTGCCTGAACTTAGCAAGAGCAGAGGGGAAAGCAGTAGTTCCACCGTTATCTAAAAGGACTAATCAGATTTCTAATATTTCCTTTTACATACTTTTTTACTGCATAATGATGTGAGAAAAATAAGATTAAAATTAAAAATCTTCTGGATAATTTCTAGTTAGGCATTTCCTTTACTGTATTTCCTTGGCATAACTCCTTATATCCTATAAGAAGATGCCTTGATCATTTTTATCTGACTGGAAGCTTTGACCATGTAGCGTTTTAATGAGTAGACTTTTAGCATGTGAATATGTATGTTTAAAATTGTCGGGAAGGTTTTATGGGAAATTAAGAGAGAAGCACATGTTCCATTTTGAAAGTTAATAATTGATTAGAAAGATAAGTTTTCTTAAGTGCAGGAACCCAGAGCTCTGAGTGGTAATATAAAATTTACATGTATCTGTTTCAATTTCCAGCCAAAACCAGTCCTGTAATTAACTTACCAAGTTTTTCTTGGAGAATAAAAGTGATCACATCAGATTTCTTTTCCAAAACCAGTTTTTGGTAAAAGTTACATCATGTATTTCTTCTGGGCATTAAAGGACAACATGTAGAGGAGAAATTCAGGGTCCTGCAATTATGATTGATTGTATGGTGAGTCATTTATGGTTTTGAAGGCAGCTCGTTTGAATATATTTACTGAAAGCAAATGACACTGTGAATTTTAATATAGTGTAGAGGAGCCCAGAGCTTTGGATGAACGCCTGTCATTGTTAAAACTTCAGTGAGAGAAAGGAAATAAATGAGTAGCCAAGACCAATATGACCTTTACAAGTATTCAAAAGGAAAAGGATGCACAAAGACTGACTGCAAAAACGCCCTTGCAAGTGGCATGTAGCAAAAGCTTATGTCTGCCAACTAAGAAATTAGGTAGAGTTCTACATCAGCAGATTTTTGCACCAGGTTACTTATATTGGTATCAGATGTGAACACTAGAATAAATCCTGGGGGATTTCTTAAGATCTCCCCTGGAGATGAGCTGTCAGCCTCTGCAGACAGTCACCCATCATCCAACCAGCACTGGTGGGACTTGTACTGACTTTAAAGCAAGGCTTATTTTGGCTTGTTGGACCTAGTTCATGACAGTCAGGAGCAAGGAAAGGATGACAGTCTGAACCTGACTGCAAGTACACTGTTCAAAATGTCCAAAGTGGCCACAAAAAGTCACCTGAAAAACAATCTTTTACATGGGCAGATAGTGACAGGACAAGGGAATGGTTTTAAACTGAAAGAGTGTTGGTTTAGATTAGGTATTAGAGACAAATTCTTCCCTGTGAGGGTGGGCAGGCCCTGGCACAGGTTGCCCAGAGAAGCTGTGGCTGCCCCATCCCTGGAAGTGTCCAAGGCCAGGTTGGATGGGACTTGGAGCAACCTGGGATAGTGAAAGGTGTCCATGCCCATGGCAGGGAGTGGAACTGGGTGGTCTTTAATGTCTCTTCCAACCCAAACCATTCTAGGATTCTATGTTGACAATACTAGACTTGCCCACCTGCGGGGCTACAAGAGTGAATTCAAATCACCTAAGCACATAAGTACAGACCCTGTGAAAATAGTCTCAGGAAGGTTTTCTGGTTGTGTCTTGATTTTTGATTGATCTTATGTTTCAGCACATCAGCCACTGAATAAAGAAAAGTTCTAAGAAAAAACACAACTCAAATTAGTTTAATCTCCCCATATGGTATAATTAGTGTCACTAACACACACGTCTGTGGATTAGGAAGAGAATTTTCATGTCAGGAGGCATTAAACTCCTAGCCACAATTTTTGGGAATGATTTCTTCTAACTTACTTCTGGAGGCAGGATTAGAAGGTACTGGGTGTTTGGGCTTTTCCTCATACTATTGTCCCACCTGTAGAGAAAACATTGTTCAGAAGGGCACCTGCTGCCTCCAGATGATCACATGAGAAAACTTGGGCACACTGAGTAACACCAGAATGCTTGACATTTCTGTATTGCATTTTGTGCCTGAGGAATGATCAATACTGGAGTAAGATAAATTACCTCCTTTGTCAATTCCTTGTATGGTACTGTGGTTTTTATTGTTTATGTGTCTCCAATTCTAAAACATTACCATGCTCAGCCAGAAGATGACAAGATGATGGCTTCAACTTTGTCAGCAGATAACCAGGTAATACTGATATATCTTACAGATGTTCTTTGTATTAAGGCTCAATAATGTTTGTTGCTCTGTGCTTTGGTATGAAGGATTACTGGTTTTTAAATTGTTCTAGGGGTTTTCAGCTGCTTAGGGGATGTTATTATACGCCACACATTAAAATCACTCTTGCTAAATCAGGAAGATCATAGAGATGAACAGTTTATTTTTAGCGAGTTGCTACTTGTGCTTTGCATACTCCCTTCAAGTTGTTTAGCCATTTTTCCTTGCTGACTCTGCCCTTGACTGCAATATATAACACACCACTCAGAGGTCCCAACCAAGCCAGTACTGTAGCCAAAAGCATTTGTGCTGTAACAACTTGGTGATAATTAATACTGCTAAAGAGTTGGGCTAATTAGCAAGCTGCTCTGCTCAGTCCACAACACAACTCTACTTCCAGGACCTCAGATGTTGCTCTAATGTGGCAGTAGCCGGATAGACAAGATGTACCACACAGTTTATTAGCACAGGTGAGACCCAGGCACTCATGCCTTGGATGGTTTGCCCTGTTTCCTCTCCAGCTTCTACTTCCTTCTCTTTGAGAGCATTTTCCCAGGGGTTTGATCCAAATATAGGTTTGCATTTGAGTTATCTTCTCAGGATCAGCCTCCCCTATAGAATCATAGCATAGTTTGGGTTGGAAGGGATCTTAAATCTTGTCTAGTCCCAACTCCCTGCCATGGGCAGGGACACCTTCTGCTAGACCAGGCTGCTTCAAGCACTATCCAACTTAGCCTTGGACACTTCCAGGGATCCAGGGGTAGCCACAGCTTCTACAGGGAACCTGTGCCAGGGCCTGCCCACCCTCACAGCCAAGAATTCTTTCCCAATATCACATCTAACCCTGCCCTCTGACAGTAGGAAGCCATCCCCCTTGTCCTGCCCTTCCATCCCTTGTCCCAAGTCCCTCTCCAGCTCTCCTGGAGCCCCTTTAGGCACTGCAAGGGGCTCTCAGGTGTCCCTCGAGCCTTCCCTTCTCCAGGTGAGCCCTCCCAGCTCTCCCAGCCTGTCTCCAGAGCAGAGGGGCTCCAGCCCTTTGAGCATCTCCGTGGCATTCTCTGGACTAACAGGTACATGTCCTTCTACATCTCATGGGAAACGTGACTCATTTTGGCATCTGGAGACCAGACACAAAACCCCTCAGTGTCCAAAACAACACTAAGTTGCCTGTGATTGAGTGACTAAATCCTGTCACAGACATCCATACAACCACCAGCACAGTGGGCCAGTTTAATGCTTTAAGGGGGAGTTCATAAAAATGACAGCAAATACTTAACAGTATAAAACTCCAAACTGTCAAAACAGAAATGCTGTTAGACAGAATTCAATGAATCAACAGTCATTGATTCTCAGTGCACAGTGGGATTCATCTCCCCCCATTTTTGCTATCTACAGTTTATACTCTTGCTCAAGCTTTTTTTAAGGTTTCCTGAATGGAGAGGAGACATAGAGAGAGTGAAAAGCACCTCCAGTAAATGATTCATCTTCTCTTAACATAGATGCCCATAATATGTGGGATGAAAAACAGTTGAAAGGCTTCTTTGGTGTAAAGAGGAACTAGATGAGCTGCTGAAACCTGCTGAAGTGCACTGTCCCACCATCAGGGACTTCACTTGTGTTTTCTAACTAAAGCCCCCCAAAAATGAGTAACTGCAAAAAACTGGGTAAAGAACTAATTGTGGATTAATTCTCATTTCTGAGATAACTCTCAAGCAGGCATTAGTTTTAGTAGGAGCAACAATGGCTGCTTTTGAAAAATATCCTTCTTAATAGCCTGACTTCAGGGAAGAAAAACATTCAGTGAAGCTTGTGGGTTGTTGAGAGTTCGGTGTTTTGTTGTTTGGGTTTGTTTGGGTTTTTTTTAAAGCAACCATTTGTTTAGATGGCTAAATACACACTTAAAAGTGCAACTTTGACTATGTTTATTCAGAGACATCAGCCAGTGCTCTGAGGTCTGCAGAGAAAATTGACATAACCATCTCTGTTCACTCCAGGGGTAATGGGAGGGAGAGAAAGATGCCCACCTCCAGAGCAGCAGTAGATGCTAAACTGGAAGGCATCCAGCTCAGTGGCATGCAAGAAATATAATACATTATTTCAATGCAAGCATTTGGGTTTATTTGGGGAATCAATTAACAATAAGTGCATACATCCATTTACAAAATGGTAGTGTACCAGACACATACACACACAAGTTGTAATTGAAAACTGAAATAACACCAGAAGGAATAATCATTAAAGCAAAACAAAAAATGTCTCCAAAAAGCCAAGAATAGTATTTAATAAAATAAAATAATTCATCCATCTGCAGTTACATCCTTAGGGGGAGGCCACAGACTAACAAGAAAACAAATCTAGATAGAAATGAAAATAATGTTGTGAAGGCGATGGGAGGAACAAGGGAGAGATTTCTTTGCAGATTAGCTGCTTATGAACCAAAAGTATTTCAATTTGATCACTTGCTTGTAGATAAGTTTATCAGAGGATGGGGAATTCCATCATATGCTCCTACCATCCAGAAGAATAATTATTCTTTTCCTCTTCAGACGTTTCACTCTATTAACTGGCACAGCCACAGAATTCGGGAGCTATCATCCAAGATACCAGCTGAAGAGCTTACTTTATTTCCTTAAATCATAGGAATCACACAGACTAATCCAATGTGTTTCCCTTCATCTTCACCGTGAATGTGTACCACCTGAGGCAGCTAACAATTCAGGTACCAAAGAGCCACTTAAGAGCACCCAGTGGGCCCCCCAGTGAAGTCAGATGCCTTATGGACCTCGAGATGTGTTGACCTCTAACTCAGTTCCCTTAACATTAACTTACATTCTGGGATTTATAGTCTTTAATTATAGTTTTCAAATAAAATTTAAAAACAAACAAAAAAATAGAGGGGAAAAAGAAATTTCATATTCTGTATATCTGGACATATGCTACATAGCCAAATGAGCCTCAGTGGAAGAAGTCTCAGGGGGCCCTGTAATTAAGGCAGTGATTTTATTGGAGACAGTCACTGAATACCAACCACTGTACTTGCATTAGATGCCTGCAGGTAGGATAGCCCGGCAAAACAGCCAGTGCACTGCTCTGGTTTGGATGTTTCTGCTTTTCCCAAGAATGCCATTCATAGGAATTCAACTTCTGTTCTTATTGAAATTTATGTAAGCTGCAGGATATATGATTTTTTTTTCCATATCATATGAGTCAGAAATAGAAAAAATTTGCTAAGATATAGGAAGAGTCATGCTGGATACAATTAGCAATGCTTTTAATCCAGTATCCTTCCTCCAAGAGTTCCTCAGAGGAAGGCACAAGAATTCCCTTTGAGCAGTTATGGACTAATTTTGCCATATAAACCTGTCAGCAGTGATGATTGTATACCCTGAAGTATGAGAGTTTATGTTATATTGTTTCCATTATGCATCTATCCTCTGTGAGATAACTCAAAGTATTCCCAACTATACCCTCCTTCTGCAAAATTGCATGCCCAGTAATACTTTATAGTACTGAGTTCCAGAGATAAATTAAGCATTGTAGGAGGAAAAAAAATATTCTTAGTTTACAACACTGAAAAATTTTTATCCCCATTGCCCAGTATCTGACTCACCATGTCCTTACCAGGCCTTTGCCTTGGTATTTGGTCTAACTCTTGAACTGTATGGCTGTACTTAAATTCACCAACATACCTCACCACATTCCACAAGTAACTTTGCCACCTTCAAACCATGCCTCTTTCCTTTCCTACCTTCCACTGGTTTCTTATAAGACACATTGAATTAATTTGCCTTTTGCCAAACCTTTCTGAACTTTGTCCCATTAGAAGCTCTTTGGTGGCTTATGTCCTATCTGGTCACAGATAAGGGGTGATGAGGGATGTCCTGAGGTAGTCTGTCCATCTGTCCTCCATAATGTCACCCTCTGGGCAATGTGCAAAGGGCTCAGGTAGAGTGGAGGATTGTGTTCTCCCTTGCAAGAGCTATGGACACAGAGTTTCAATTGTTTCACATGTTTTAACCAACTCAGAATCATATACTGGTTTGGGTTGGAAGGGACATTAAAACCATTTCATTCCACCCCTCTGCCATGGGCAGGGACACCTTCCAGTAGACGAGGTTGCTCTAAGCCCTGTCCAACCTGGCCTTGGAGAGACAAGGATGGGGCAGACACAATTTCTCTGGGCAGCCTGACTTATTTGGCCACTAACTAGTTCTTGAAAGTAAAGTTTTCCTTCTGCTGTAATTGAATACATTACATATTGCACAGCCCTGCCTTGCTCCCCATTGCAATTAATCTCTGTTGACTGATGGTTTAATTCCAGGTGTTGATAATTTAACTTCCTCATTCCCTCCCTCTCTCAGATCTCTCTGTGATTTTTCTGTCTCTCCAGTCATGCATCCCTCCATCCTGGCAAGCAGTTGCAATCCTGATGACTCTTGCGATAGCTCGGCATTCCAGTTCCTCTCCCATTTGTGGAAAACTAAATAAGGAAGGGGAAAAAAGGAGCAGAAAAGTCAATCTACAGGATGAAACACTGACCCCTGGCCCATATAGTCAGAGAAGGGTCTTGGAAGCCTTTTAGCAATCCTTGGCAAAGTGTACAAGGAATGGCAAAGCTTAGGGTCTCCAATATCGCTTGACCAGCTCACTGTAGGCATGGCAGGAGAGGAAACAATACTGAGGGGAGATGCAGTTTGCAGAGTATGTGGGGAGACAGCTCAAAAACAGTGAAAACATGGCACTTGGTTTTATAGTATTGAGGAAAGCAAGAGATGATGTGAGGGGTGGTTCACAGGCTGAGAATTAATCTTCTTAAAGAAATCTTAGACTGCATCTGGAAAGCCCCCTCACCTCGCCTCGCCTCGCCTCACCTTGTCTTGCCTTGCCTTGCCTTGCCTTGCCTTGCCTTGCCTTGCCTTGCCTTGCCTTGCCTTCCTTTCCGTGTGCTTCAGCAGTGAATGCCTCATGATGAACAGCTCTCTTAATCAACATTGTCCAGATGACACATTGTCCAGATGACACACCTCACTCAGGCTCTCCAACTTTGATTGTATTATATTATATCCATTGGTTCATTTGGAGTTGGGTCTCAAGCTATGTGCCAACTGGCCAAATCACCTCAGTCTTTCCTGAAGTGATGGTCATCATCACAAACAGGCTTAGTACTTGCTCCTGTTGAAATCTGGGCACCATTTATTTGTATCATAGCAGGAATTTCAGTACAGGAAATACATTGACTGAACAATCCCAGGATCACAGTTCATCCTCTAATTTTTTATTTGTTTGTTTTCCAATTTGAAAATCAGATCAGAGGTCTCCAGGCTGCCCCTCTTCTATTCCTCCCCATAGCCATGGCACCAGCTTGCAGAGAATCTATTATTTTCCTCTAAAGGCAAATATGATTCACTTTGTAAGATCTAGATGAGCACAGTTCATGCATCTGCAGCTGACTCGGACTCCTTATGGAGTCCTTACCATCAAGAGTGAGTGATAGCTGCACTTAGTGCAAAGTCCTTTAAATGTACCTTAGGTATCTATTTTAAGAAGACATGGATAGTATGTTTAAAGTGCTTTTGTCACTGCTGACAGTAAAGAGGATTCATGGTGAGTAACTCCTCCACAGAAATTTAGATTTAGTCAGATGACTGCCACCATGGGTGGACAGCCTACATATTGTACGACTGAACCTTGCCAAGTTTCTGTGACTCACAGTTTTCCATTGCCTTGATAGCGTCCTCTAACTTCATGTCACCAGCAAATTTCATCAGTGTATTCCTGCTTTGTGTACATATTAAATCAGTTCAGTAAGATGAGAAATTCCACCAGTAGCTTTCCTCCATGTGAACAATCAGCCTCTCACTGAGACCCGATGCAGTTTCCCTTGCAGTCAGTTTATCAGTCACCTGTTGATTCTTGCATCTCCTTCTTAATGAATAAATCATTATGTGGCAACATGAAAAATGCTTTCCTGTGGCTAAGGCTTTTATTTTTTAAGAACTTCATTCTAAGAAAAGAGGATAACAACTCTGTCCCCCCAGGTAGCTACAACACAGCAGTGCTCATTGTCTGCAGAGCTGTTTCATATAAATATTATGTGTGTTTAACAGATGCCTTCTGATATCAATCCCATCCATGCATGTGTTTTATCTCCTATATTTTCTCCTGTTGCATGATTGTTGGCTCTGTTTCACTGCACTCTAAGCGTGCTCAGATCACGGGAAACAAAAAGGGTATCGGCAGGAGTGATGGTTGCACCTTGAGGTAATCAGGGCTGAAGCACATACCACTGAGGCCACCTGGTGTACAGAGCAGAGCTGCAGTCCATCTGTCTGCTCCTTCAGCATAGCCGAGCACAGAAAATTACAAAACAAAACAGGAAAATACAAAAAGAGGTGGGGGGAAGCCCTCAGTGTGTTTAGCGAGATCCTCCCTGACCTTGCTCTGCGGAGGAATGTGTGTGGCTGCACCGAGGAGCTTGAAAAGCAAGAGTTCACCAGTGTGGGAGGGAGCAGACCTATAAGACACAGAGGGCACCACAGCAGAAAAGGCTCATTTTGTGAAATGGGTTGCCTCTGCGATGCTGACAGCACCAGCAAGAGTGAACAGAGATGGGCTCAGCTTTGTTCTTCCTCTCGTTTGAGACAGGGTTAAAGCATTCCTTCAGCCTAAGGGTCCTTGCATGATGCACACTTCCCAGCACAGGTGGATAAATTTGACCATCTTCTTCCTTTATTTTACTTTTCTTTCCCTCTTTTTTCTCACCCATCTTGAAAAGTAGTTTGCCTCGCCACTCCAGTGTGAGAGCAGCCACAGTAAAGAGGGAAAAAGTTGCACCATGAAATTAGGATTTGGAAGGACTACATGTAACTTGAGCTTGAAAGACTTTCATTGCCCTTGGCTTATACACATCTTAAAGGCATTTGTAGCTGAATTTCAGGGGCCAGGACCATATGGCTCTTCAAACAGATGTTGATTATGGGCCTCTGATACCTGTGAGTATGTGAAACTCAGTGTCATGTCCTGAGTGATAGAAGCACATCAGATTTGTTACTATCGTGTGACTGACACACAAATGTTTTTGTGACCACCACAGTCACAGGATAGGCACAATCCTGTATGGGCCAAGGAGCTGAACTATGGCACTGTCTCAAGAGCTCGAGTTCATTAGGAACCATCCCTGGGGTGAACGGCTGATTGTCCAAGTGCAGAAGGTCCTGCATTCACATTTCCCACTCTGTGTGAGTGACCCGAGTCGTCTATGAACCAGCCTGGGATATTCTCCATGCCTGCCTTTGTGGTTGCTACACCAGAAACTTGATAAACTGAATTTTCTTCTCTGGTTTTAAGACCCTAGTGCTACTCTGCAAAAATGTAAAGTGTCATAGAGCTGGTGGAGGGAGAGGAAATGGGCTTCAAATATACTATATTCTCCCTGGCTGAAGAAAAAAATTAGCATAATTAAGTTACAAATTACTTGAAATTTAAGCAGAGCCCTTAAAGAAGCCAGTCTGCATAGAAACTTCATGGGAAAACCATGCAGTCTCCATGAATGTGAAGTAGATTATTTTTGTTAAATCAAAGACAGAGTGCTGTATTTGTCACCCATCTGCTGCAGTCTGGCTTGTACAAAAAATCCTGCCCATACATCTTCCATATGTTAGGAGGCAATTTGAGTGTCTGGAAGTTAGTCATAGAGATAAGAGAGAGATGCAATGTCATCTCCAAAGAGGGCAAGTCTGATCCCTGAAAAACATTCCACAGCAGACAAAGAATATTTTTTTCTACTTTTTTTCTGTTCAGTGGCCTAAAAGAAATCCAAGGGAAAATCCTGGGCAGGTCAGTTATAAAATATGTTCAGGATTTCCAGCAAGGCAAAAAAAAAAAAGCATAATAACCAACTTCATTTGGGGTCAACTGGAAGGAATTTGTTCAGTTCAAAAATAAACATCTTTTATGTCCTGAGAGTATTTAGGGGTTCTTTTACTTAACCTTTTTTTTTTTTTCCCTTTACTCTGTAATCAATTTTTTGATTAAAAAAAATGTTTTGAAACAAAAGTCAAAATATTTCTAAAAAAAATACTGTCAGGAATTGCTTTGGCATTTCCTGAATTGAAGCATTTTATGTGAAACAGCATTTCAGTGTGAATACTTTCAAAAACTGTGTCTTTCTTGGATAAAAGAATTTCCTGAAATGGACCCAGGTTCATAAAGAATTTGGCATATCCCACAGAACTCCATCTCTTTATTCCATGTAGTGTTAATTGGGGGATGCTAGAAAATCCCCCACTTACACTGAAACTGCTGCACAGAAAATCTTGTTGAGAATTATATTTCACCTGAATGTCTCCCTGGCTCAGTTTTCTCACTCCTTGGGAATATCTTTCCCAATTTTCCAACAGAGGCTCTGGTGATACAACTGCTTTCACACACCCAACTGCCAACTAGCACAACAGACACATGAATACCTGTTTAGAGGCCAAGCACTCAGCAAGTAGAAAACATATAAGCAGCTTTTGTTCCCTCATGACTAGATGCTAAAATAGAATTTAAGCAAGCAAAAGGAGTATCTACTGCAGTGTCCCATGTGTATAAGGTCAGGGTACCACTATACCCTGAGCCTCAACTAGGACTAGGAGTGGTCTAGAGGTAATGCTGAGTCTAGACAGAAAGCTATTGAAGTGGCAGCCAGGATAGGTGTGTTTGTGGGCACAGTGGATTTTTGTGTGTTTGTCCTAGTGCATGGACATTTACTCCGTAAAAAATTATAATAGACCCACCAAAGATAAATGAACCACAATATCCTACTCATCATTAAAGGGACGTACTCTGTTGAAGCTATCATGCATCAGAAAGCAGGAATCAAAATTATAAAATTTAGATAGAGAAGAAACCAGTTAGACTGTCCAGGCAGTTTTTCTGCTCTTGTGAGAGTTATTGCCAGAATATTTGCTGATGTTCTGTTTTGCCTGGCTTAAAATCTTTCATTTCAGGGATTTCAAATTATTCCTTACCCCCATAGGTCTCTTTCTCAGAACATTTTCCTGTAAGGTCTGCCTAAATTTCACATTTTCTCTGTCTTAATTGAATCCTCTTGCTGCTAGCTTTACCCTGGGTATCACGCCAAATAATTGCTGTTCTCCTTCTGTGTTAACAATCTCTTGAAGTTTGGCTTCTCCTAACTCTTCTTAATTGCTTCTTCCACTGTATGCATATAGATATGATTCGTTTAATTCTCCCTATAAATCCATGCCTCCAGCCTTGTGATCAGAGGAGAGCAACTAAAATGAAGTGATTCTGCTCTTCAACAACTTTCTGGCAATACCAAGCTATTAATCAAATGCAATATTCCAGCAGCTGAATCATATGTAAATGGAGACAGACTATGCAGGTCAGAGCCACAGTGATTTGTTTTGGCCTATCTTTACATGTCTAAAAATTAGATGGTTAATCTATATGAGGCATCTGGCTATCTTTTCAAAACTCAGACGAGGGAGATACAGAGTTTTGAGTGTCTTGCAGGCAGCTTTGAACCACCCTCTGAGGGAAGAACATTTCTCTCTCTCTGTAGAAAAGATGGGCCAGTCTGTTGGGTGCAGTGTGAAGATGCTGACATTTAGTCAACAAAATCTTTCTGAGTTTAGTGAGTGAAGCCTAGAGAGGGTGGCAGCTGACCAAGTGTTGGTTTTTTGGAAGAGTACAACTGGTCTCTGTCATCCCTTCAGTGCATCACCTGGGTGGCCACTGATTGCAATGGGAGCTGAGACATACTCAGGTGAATTCATAGAACTGCAGAATGGTTTGGGTTGGAATGGACCTGAAAGACCAACTAATTCCACCTAGCAGGGACACCTTCCACTAGGCCAGGTTGCTCCAAGCCTCATCCATCCTGGCTTTGAACACTTCCAGAAATGGGGCAGACACAGCTTCTCTGGGAAACATGTGCCAGGACCTCACCATCCTCACAGACAGGAATTCTTCCAAACATCTAATCTAGGTGTCCAATTTTCAGGAGACAATACTGGGAGAGATGTGTCCTCTTCTAAGCACTTTTTCAATTTCCACCCTCCTTACCAGGGGTTTCTCTTAAGCTGCTGAGAAGTGTTCCAAATCCCAATGGAGCACATTTTCATCTTTATTTCCAGTTATATAGATTAAGTTCTTGGTAATGTTTTCAAAGGTTTCCCATGGTGTCAAAGAAAAATGTGGATTCGTTCATGTTCTACTTAGGGATGTTTTTATCTCAAAATGGTTTTATTTTCATTTATCAGTATGTAAGAACCAAATCTAGCAGATATTTTGTACAATGAACCTTTGGTTCATTAAGGATCACCTTAAATTGATACTTACCTAATCATTGAAGTTATTTCTCTTGGTGAGCCCATAACACTGATGTTTCCAGAATGTAAAGATCTTATCCATTAATTAAAGGTAGTATTCAAAGGGTAAGAAGGATAGCTCTATTTCCTAAAAGCTCCATGATCCCAGCTATCAGAGTCCAAGCCTTTTAATGGTAGTCAATGTTTGCTTGTCTTGCCATCTCAACATGGCACCCAATGGCACCCAATTTTCAGAAGATATTCATGCCCTTTCTGCTGAAAATCAGGCTGCTGTGATGAAAGTTGCAATAAAAGTCTCCCTGTATTCATGTTGCTTGACATATTTTGTGGACTTACTGAAACTTTAGCCCAGTTTATGATCCCTGAAGAACTAATGCTTTCTAACAGGGCTCCTATGAGGTCACATCAGGTTGTGAGAGGGGTGATCTTCCAACCAGGCAAAGACACATTTGTACTGCAGAGACCTGAGAAACAGACAGGCTTCTGTATGGAATGAGGCAAAGAAAATCTGGAGGTTCCTCACTGAACCAAAATAATTTCAAAACTGAGATTTGCCATCATCATCACCATCATCTATTGTTTTAAGCAGCTTCCCTTAACCTAGTCCAGGCATTCACCTGGAATGAGAGAAAGTTGGGTATTTTTACTTCAGAACTGTTTATTCAAGTAAAATTGCAGTATCAAGAATAATTTTGAAAATCAGGCAGTGCTAGAAATTGGCCTGAAGAAAGAAGTCTTGAATTGCTACACAGTTCCTGAGAAGTCATCAAATGAGGGTGTTGAGAAATTGTTGAGTTAAATTGAGTTGTTGAGTTGTGTTGAGTCCAGTGGGTTGTTTTATTTTCATCCTTGCCTGGCCCTCCCTCAGAATCTGTGTGTTGAAGTCAACATATTGAAGGAAGAAAACCCAGTAACAAATGGAAACATGGTGGATTTTGTGGACTTTGAGAAAAGGTGGTCTTGATTGGGACACACAAAAGTTACTCAGGTCTCCAGCTTGCTACAAAATGACCCAAACTCATATATACTTTTGGAATAATTAATTCTGTTTCTTGACTGTGTTAATTGTGTCTGTCTACTAAGTAACACTCCCCCTGTGGTGCCATAGCTCCTTCCAGTGTTGCAGCTACAGAATACCATGCTCATTATCACTAAAAAGTAACAGATAGAGAGCCTGGGCCTAAAGAGCAGTGTTATAATCATCGAGTTTGACTTCCTTTGTAATAAGAGCACTGCAACTTTTGTTTGATTTATTACATCTTCCTCTAAATCTAAATATTTTTAAGGATGAAAAAGCCACTGTAGCCTCACTTAAGTCATTCCTGCCATCAAGACTACATTTTTCACCGTTTTCATCTTCCTAATCTAAATTTGTCTAATCTCAGTTTCAGGTGATTTATAGACTGAAACAGATTGACTATTAACAGGTGATTCCCCCAGTACAGACATCTCTTAAACTTGTCCTCGGTAAATGATTGGATATTCTTAAACCCACTACGGTAAAAATAAAAATTAATACCAAAGTATTATAATACTGATTTGCCACTTCCTTGTTTTGCCTTTGACTGTATAAATTCATCCACGTACTAATGAGAAAACTAAAATAAAAGATAAATCCATATTAAAAAGAAACGCAAATAACCTGAACTCTCAGAACACTTTTCATTAGTATTTAAAGCAGTACTTGGAGATGAGGACATTTATTTGAGTCTCAGATTTTATTTATCAGTCTGCCCTGTAGGCATTGATAGTTCTTGTTTCTTAAATTATGGCAAATACTGGCCATTTTGTTTAATGTTAAAGGGTACCAAAAATGATCATTTGTCTGGTTCCTAGACATTAAATAAGCAAGCATAAAGCACACAGGATTTTGTAGACAGTGACAGACATGCATCATAGCTAGACACTTTTGACTCTCTAACCACATAACACACACACAATGCTTTTTTAGAAAAGCATTGGCAGCCTTCAATAAAAATTCTGTATCCACACCAAAGTCTCTTAACCCTCCTACCACCACACCCCAACTGAGATTCAAGTCCACTGATGTCGGTCTGCTCAGGACACAGGAATGGATTTGGACAGATGCCTTTTCCTAAACGTCATTAGATGGGAATGTTCTTGGTTGGTGTTTTGTTTTGTGTATTTCTTTTGGAGACAAATAGATCAAAGCATTCAGTTTAAGGAAAAAACAAGCCCATCCTGCAAAGTCAGTGAGCAAGTACTGGAGATTGATGCTGATGTTCTCCAAGTGCTGGAATTCATTTTGCAGAGTTTGTCACTTTTCTAATTGAAAAAGCTGTCTCCGCAACATTTAGCAACTAAAAATACCAAGTGATGAAGCACAAGGAGGAGGAAAAAAAAATAAAAAGCCAAGCACTCAGCAGCAGACATCTGCCACCCTAATTTCCAGGCCATACAGCAAGGACACTGAGAAATGGAGCACCAAGGTGTCCCCATCAGCACATCTCCAGGGCGATGCATCCTGGAGTGGGGCATGATGGTTTTCAACAAAATAAAACAAGGAAAATATTATAATCAGCAATTGACTGTAGGTATCTGAATAAAGATTTGATTAACACTTAACGTTTCATATCAATTCTACATCCAAATTATAGGTATCTAGACAAAAGACTTAAATAAAGGTCTTAAAGATTGGTTCAGTCTCAAAATGAATTCTGCCTCTTTGTCTCCTCTCTCCAGCTCCATCTCTTATCTTGTGGTAAAATTTGAGGGGGAAAAAATATCTGGGAATTGGGTTCTGAATTCACTTCTGCATAACAAAACAAAACAAAAAAATAATTCAGGTTCCAGATCTTCAAAAGCCACCCGGAAATCAGATGAAGTCACAAAGTAAAATTAGTGATTATCTTTTCACTTCTGTGTTTGGGGAGTAGGATTGTGTCTTGCATGTAATTACTCGGTTGATTATTTTGGGGCTTTTTGATGCAGGTTTGGGGGTTTTTTGTGTGTGTGCGTGTGTCTGTGTGTGTGTGTGTGTGTGTCTGCATGTGTGTAAAATGGATCTGCTGAATGAAAGCTTCAGCACCAATGTTTTCCTCAATCACTTTAATCAATGTAAAAGTCTGATTAAATGAGCATGAGGATGTGAACACTAGCTGCCCAAATTTCAGGGTTAAGGAGCTGTTAGCTTCCCAGAACTCTTTTTTACACACATTGCCATTATGAGAAATTTTGAAATCTGTCCAATTCATTCTGATTGATTTTAACCATGCCAAAGTGGGGGATTAATCTAAACTACTGGTGCTCTTCTTGTAGTGGGTGTAGAGTACTCACCCAGAGGGGTCAAAGAAGCTGCTTCAAGGGCTGGAGCCCTGCTGCTCTGGAGCCAGACTGGGAGAGCTGGGGGTCTTCACCTAGAGAAGAGAAGCCTCCAGGGAGACCTGAGAGCCCCCTGCAGTGCCTAAAGGGGCTCCAGGAGAGCTGGAGAGGGATTTTGGATAACAACCTGGATGAACAAGACACAGAAAATGGCTTCCCAATGATAGAGGACAATGTTAGATGGGATACTGGGAAGGAATTGCTGGCTGAGGGTGGGCAGGTCCTGCACAGGTTGCCCAGAGAAGCTGTGGCTGCCCCTGGATCCCTGGAAGTGTCCAAGGCCAGGTTGGATGAGGCTTGGAGCAACCTGGGATAGTGGAAGGTGTCCCTGCCCATGGCAGGGGGGTGCAATGAGATGACTTTTACAGGTCTCTTCCAACCCACACTATTCTGTGATGGATGTCTGTGACTGTCCCAAGAACCACACAGACCTTGTGGGACTGTTGTCCAAAATGAATACAATTGAACAGAAGATATTTCTCTATTACCTATAAGAGGAGTCAAGCCACTTAGCAAACACCAAAACATCAACATTTTACATGACTAAACTGAGGCCACAGAAATCCTACTCATTGGATCTCAAACTGCTCTTAGCAGTTTTTGTAAGCTGGCACAGTATTTCAATGGGTTTCAGAGTGAGAAATGTAACTGTGATGCTTCACCAGTATCAACACCAAAGCACAAAATGCTCACTGCTGAGAAGACCTTGGCAGCATTTCTGTAAACAGGCAATTGAATACATGGAGAAGCAAAGAAACAGAAATCTAAAAGGAGCTCTGATTTGTCTCCTGCTGTAAATGATCTGCCCTGATGACCACAAAATTTCCAGATGAATTTGTGATAGATAGCAAACTCAGAGATCTCACAAACAGAAAAAAGGCATAGTTCCCCAGCTGTAGGTAGAAGTGAGCTGGGAGCATTGTGTCCAATGGAAAAGTAATGCAGCTGAAATGCACTGATGTAATTATTATGCCTATCAAAGGGGATGGCAGTGCTGGGCGCAATTTAAGAAAATTTCAGTCCTCTAGGAATTTAGGAAAATGCATTATCCCTGCAAGGATTCACTGAACTTTTGCTTCCAGACCAGCCAAAGCCACTGAGCTCAGGAATGTAGAATGTTTTCTTCTTCATCTCTGCCCTAGTCCTGTGTAATTTCACCCAGAGACATCTCAATGCAACCTCTCACAAGAAAAAAAACAGAGCCTGAAAATTTTTCCAAGTGGATTTAGAGCTAGAGAAGCCCATGTAGGACTGTGAATCACAAGGACATAAAAGAACTGAAACATAAAACTCCTTTTCCAGCTCTATTGACTCTGGTCAAGCTCCTTAGCCCAACTCCAATGCTGCCTCTCTCATTACTGTAAATAACAGTAATAAGGCCTACTTTCTACTCAAATATGAGAATTTTGACCAAAATGCCCAAATTTTTCTCAAAAATATGAAAATATCCAAGGAACTCTCTGCACTATGTCTTTCATGCCCTAGTCAGGTGCCACTGGGGTCCTGACTCTGCATTTTATGTCCTTCTAACCTGATCCAATGCACCATCCCATTTGTATACTCTTTTACCCCAGATCATGCTATGGGATACTCTTCTCAACAGAGAGACTTGCCTTCTTTTTTCCCAGAGGCACTGCCAGCCACACAAAGTCTTGTCTGACCTCCAAAGCCCTGGATGGACCACTGATCTGATACAGTGGGAGTATGCTTTAGGATAGTCTGTACAGAGCAAGACAGCACCTGCCACAGAAGTGCTTTGCCTTTCCACTACCAAAGTTGGATTCAGAGGACAGATTCAGTCTAACTACACAGTGATTAGCTCTGTATTTCCTTTAACTTCCTTAAAGAGATGATTTCCAACAGTATGTGTTGGCTGCTGCTCATTATCTACCATTTAGAAGTTCAGGGAATGGTTGAGGACAAGGACACAGAAACAAGAAAGAAGGTGGGAAACAAGTCTGCATGGAAATCTGCAAGCCTGGACTTTGCCCACAAAAATAATGTTTCCGTTTTCATCCTTCTTGTCATTACTAATATTTTCTTTTTTTAACTTATTTTTCTTACTAAAATTAGGCAACAGCAGAAAATTTTATGCAAACTGAGCAACTTATCCCTCAAAAAACAACCTGACTGGTGGATTGGCAAGGGTGGTGTCTGCACAGGAATGGATCTGCTTGTCACTCCCAGCACGAGTTCCCAGTTGCAAAAAAGTCAGTGCTGCTCTTGGTCCAAGGCTTGCTCCAGCACTTTGCCAGAAACTGCATGGCTTGACTGGTCACTCACTCCTGTGATCTAGAGCCAGCACCATCTCTTGCCTGAGGATTCAGGCTGGAAAAGAGCACAGGAGTTGTCACACTGGATCAGCCCAATGGTCCAACGAGCCAGCCCTTGGTTTTTGAAAACTATTGTTAGCAGGTGCTACAAAGGAGCTGCAATAGCTGAGATGGAGTTGTCTGCTCACAGGAGAGGCTCCTCAGTCCCAGATAGTTATGGGTTGGCTTGTGCCCTACAACGTGGAAATTTAACATGTTCTCTGAGAGAAAAAACATCCCAGATCACCTGCAGTCTGGCCCGAGCTGCACAATTGCTTTGAATCCATGGCATTTATGTCCGAATTGAGAGCATTCCCTTCAATCCAGATGCAAATATTTCCATCACATAGATAAACCTCAAAATTCCGCTGTCTACTGGGTAGAGCGAACAACATATTGCACACGATGCACATTGCTGTCACTCTTGCTTTCAGTTTATTTTTCTGATGGCCATGAGCTACTCTTGAGTGAAGAGCCCTGTTGTACTTTTTGGTGCATCTTTCCAACCTCTTGGCAACAATGACAGCTTGAATTTCGCAGGTTAATCCTGAGCTAGGTACAACAAATCCCTTATGTGCATTTGAAATCGTGCTGTCTTCAGACTGTATCACCTTTACCCTTTTTCCTTGACTATAAAAAAAACAGCTAATCCTAAGCTAGTACAAGAAATCATAACAAAAGCAAAACATCAAAGACTTTCTCAAACTTCATAGAAGTCTCAGGCCCCAGTTTTAGCTCTCTTTAGGGGATAAAAGTGAGGGGAAATAAGTATTTCCTTCTCCCTAGTGTATCTAATCCAGACAGAAATGCCATAACATAATTTGTTGGTATTATTTTTCAGTGTGGACATCAGGTTCCTCACCTGAAGTTCCTCATGGCATCCCAGCAATCCAAATGTCCCTGCTGTTTCTGGAAATCAATGACATTGTCCTTAAAATATGTGATAGAAAGCAGCATCAAGAAACCTGCAGATCTGACAGCACTGCCAGTGCTGTACAGATCTCCAAAAGCTAACAATGGCCATGGCTTTGAAATACTGCTGATTCCTTCATTTCCCATTTCCCCCTGTCCCAGTGGTGTCATTTGGAAATACATTACAGCTGAAAGACTTTGGGATGTTTTAATTACATGTGACTAAAACTTGCTGTTGCTAGAATTAGTGCGCCTATGCTCACGATTTATAGGTCTCTGTTTCGACACTAGTGAGGTCATAAATAACATGAAATGGGCCCTTTAGTATTAGAAAATTCAGCGCGCCTCTCTAAGCCCTGACACACATATACACCGAGAAACCCTCGTACAGCTTGTGCTGAGTGTGGTATGAAATACAATACAACTGCACAGGGTGAGGGAGAGGAGCAGGGTAATAAATAATTTATCTGTAGAGTATGAACGCTGACCCTTTGGGCAAGAACATCCAGTTGTTTCACTGGGGTGGGAGAACTTGCTGCACTTATGGGTTGATGTGGATGTTTAATGGGTGATTATTTCTGTAGAGCATAGACTTCACTTAGACCTGTCTCTCAGGTGTTAGAGGGAGGAAAAAGGTGAGCTTAAAAGAAGTATTTTTGACCTCCTGTTTCAAATGTAAGGATGTATTTCAGGTGAGGAAGCGTTCATGGGCTATGGAGCTGTGCAAGGTAATGGAGAACTGTCTCCTGAGCACTCTCTCTTACTTGCATCTCTTTGGCAAAGGAGCTTGGGGAAAAAATAGTGGAGGTTTATTCTTCAAATTGCTGAAGTCTGGGGAGGATTTCATATGATGGGTAACTTTCCATGCTGGAGTATCCACACCACCCCAGATGGAGCTGACCTATAGGGTCAGAGCAGGGAAAAATCCTGTCCTAGCTCAGGATAGAGATACATGAGCTGGGTCTTAGCCATGATTTTATCTCTGTAGACAGATGGTCTGGGGATTGCTGTCAGGAAAATGTTTTCAGATCTTTCCATTACAGGCACTAGAGAAGGGCAAAGTTTTAACATGATACAAGTAACACTGACAAAGTACACCTTAGAAAACAATTCCGTGAATTTTGCCTTCTTTTTGCTTTAAAATGAGACAACAAAAGGTTTATATTCTGACTCTTGCTGTTATCTCATTTGTTAACTAAGTAGTTGCTGCATGTGGGAGCCTTTATGTGGTTCCTAAGAAACTCACTTTAGCAGTTTATTGTCTGAAATTCAAACTTTAAATGGACATTTTTATCTTGACACACAGCTTTTTCCAAGCTATTGTTTCTGTTCACCAGTGAGAGTGAGCTTCAGGATAAGGTGTGAGAACCTGAGTATAGCATTTTATTTCACTGCTTGCAATACTGTCTATTATTTCCTGAAAGAGTTGGTACACTTGCTGATTATAAAAGAAAAAGGGGGGTCTTATTAAAAAAACAATGAAATAAAGACAAAAAGACACTCATGAATTTTCCACTTGCAAGAGAGAATAATAACTTAGCTAGTAAGGTTGAACAAGTGACTGCAAAAGAATTAGTTTTGATACAAATTTGTCTCAGAACAGCTGAAAATTTGAGGCACAGAGCTAATTCAGACAGGCACATCCAAGGAGATGCAGTCTCTTGTACTGCTTTTGTAGTGTGGATTTTCAAGGAAAATGACAAGCTTAAAAAATTTTCAGCCAAAAAGACAAGCTATAACAGAGACTTTTGTTCTGTCCTGTTGCCATTCTCTTGGAAAAGCTAAGATACCTCGCTCAGGTATATCTTCCTCATTCCCTTTTTCTCTCCCTTCATGGTGAAACCGTGTTACTGGCCAAGCTGCAGTGTGAAATAGTGGATGATAGAGGAAAATAAGAGTATAAGGAAACAAAAAAATGTCATGAAAATGTGTTCAGATGTTGGTGTTTCTGGGGTTCTGTATAGTTTGTACGGAAAAGACAATGTTTTTCTCTGGGGAAAAAAAAAAAACAAAACACATCATAACACAATCACTGGCAACAGAAAAAAAAAGGTTTTTCTGTTGCACAGACCTCAAGTATGTGTTTGAACCATATTTGCAGCACAGTACGAAACACTGTAACTCCATTTCCCTCAGTTTGTAGCAAATCCTGACATGTAGTGTGCATAAAATCATAGAATAATTTGGGTTGGAAGGGGCTTTATAAATCATCTCATTCCACCCCCCTGCCATGGGCAGGGACACCTCCCACAAGCCCAGGTTGCTCCGAGCCCCATCCAACCTGGCCTGGGACACTTCCAGGGATGGGGCAGCCACGGCTTCTCTGGGCAACAGCCCGGAGTTGGGTGTCAATGGTACCGCTCAACTTTGTGTTATTTGCAGGTTTTACTGACCCTTGAAAATTTCAGATTATGTTCCACATCTCTTTCCTTTGCACCAGTCACAGTTTCTTTTGGATACTCCTGTGTGTAATTCCCCTATTATCATGATTACAAACTCTGTCAAGAAGGGACCTTTGAGACTATCCATCTATCTGAGTAATTTTGTCATCTACAATCCAGTTCTGCTTGTAGCTTGCACCAGCTGTATTTATTTAAGATTTTCTTTTATAAACTCCTTAATAAAAACCCGCAGCAGTGTCAAAGAGTATTTTTGCACTGTAAAAAGTGATCCCTGGTGGGATTATAATTTATATTTTTAAATTGAAATCCATTGTCTGAGTCATAAATTTTTTGACTACAAAAACCTGTGCAGTTTTTGTGATTGCAGATGTTATTCTTGACTGCACTTTTTCCTCCCTTTCTAAACTCAAAATACTGTATTTAAAAATAAATAAATAAACAAAATCATATGAATGACACAGATGATAGAGGAAAGGTGTCTTTACACCTAGAGATAACAGTTTACTGAGTTTGTTAAAATACAAGCTACGGGAGGAGAAAAGGTAAATCACAAGTGATCTTGGGTAAACTTGACAAGGTCACTGGAAACATGGACTGAGTTCCTGACTCAGGCTTGTACCCCTTTGTGTTACCCTAGATAATTCACACTGCTCTTGGTTGAGGCAGCAGTTTTAAAAATTTTACATACATGCTCAGGATCCACAGACTCTAACAGAACTTAAACAAGCATTCAACCACTTCCTGAGATATAAGCTGCTTCCTGAGTCAGGAAGTATCTTAGCTCCTTATCACAACCAGGAATGTAATAATATTATTTCCTCTTATCCTTTATTTTTCTTATTTCTCTGCATTGTAAAGTCCTGGATAAAGGCCATTTCTCAGACACATTTGCACAACACTCATTTTTTGAAAAGGCATGGTAAAGAGAGGGATGTGAGGATTGGATGTAAAAATGGAAGGGAGGGAGGGAGGGAGGAAGGAAGGAATTATAGAGTCATAATTAACACATATAAATATAAACACCCTTGTAAAGGACAGAAGTTGGAGAACTGAACAGCACCCATTTCAGGTGAAAGCAATGGATTTTGTAGTATTTTTTGTGGTGTTGAAAAAACTATACACTTCCTTTGCTGGCAAGGTATCCCATTAAGGCTTTGGTTCATCAAAATCAGCTGCAAGTCATGTCTTCCATGTAGTCTCCAGCCTCACTTCTAACACGCCCTGTATCTCCACCACCCTTTTCTTTCCACCTCCATCCCACCCACATAAATTATTCTGCAGATTCGTGCTGAAGCCTCAGACTCAGCCATAACCACCCTGGCAATAACATGGGACGGAATCAGTGTGCATGAGAAGTCCGTGATTTAGAGTGATTAATAGGCAAGCATGCAGTCCAACTGACTTTATAGATAGTTTTTTATATTAATAGAGACATAGCACTTGGCAAAAATGTCCAACTTCTCAGCAATAATGGTATCATCCCATAAGGAAGAATCAAAACTTGGGCAAGGTCTCAAAACAGATTTTTCTGCTTTCAAGGTCACAAGAAAGACACTATCCCAAGGCTATGAAAGGTTTCTAAATTTAAAACAGACCCACTTACCATGGTAGGCAATTGAAACTGTTTATCCACTTTGAACAGATAGAATTACCTAATCCTTCTATGATTAGAGGCTAGCGAAGTTAAGTTAATTCTGTTTCTGCAGGCGCTGCTGCCTTTGATGGAAGCAGCTCATCTTGAGGAATGGCCTGCTGGTGTGGTGGTGAAACAAACAGTTTTGTCCTTTTGAGCTAAGGAAAAAAAAATTTGCTATTGATTTTGGCTTAAGAGTGGTAAGTGCTTTCTGTACGATTCTCATCATGGCTACAGAGCTATTATTGTGGGCATTAGCCTCACATGCCTTGCTGTGGAAGACTGCTGCAGTACAGCCCCTTGCAGAAATCTTCTGAGGGGATCCTTAGGTCTCTCCAGTTTTTTTGGTTTTCCAGCTGGGAAAAGAGGGCTGAGTATATGAAACAGTCTCTCTACCAGCACACAGTTCAATAGGCTTGACAGCCTACACATATTGACTGCTCTGGGAAAAAGGTCAAGAGAACACACGAGCCCTGCTGTTTTCCTACCAACAACTGGAGGTTGGTTTATCACAAAAAACCACACAACTATTGTCTAAATTCCCCTTTAAAACCAACAGGCTCACAGGGCTTTCAGGCTGGTTACAAAGGGTCACAGTCGTTTTCTAGAGCAGC